>JAULKR010188324.1:0-18445 GCA_032356305.1 Prasiola linearis
TGCGACGGCGTCCTGGTAGACAGCGAAGCCATCACCAACCAAGTCCTGATTGACATGAGCAAGGAATTGGGACTGACCGTCACCCCGGAACACGCCGACATTCACTTTACCGGAACCGCCCTCAACACCATCATCCAGTGGATTGAAGACAACACCGGTAAACCCCTCCCCGCCGATTTCGAAACGAGCTTCCGCAGCAAAACCTTCGAGCTGTTTAAAACGGACATCAAACCCATCAAAGGTATTACCGAAGTACTCACGCAAGTGAACGTACCCATCGGCGTAGCCTCCAGCGGCCCACTCAACAAGATCAAGCTGAACCTGACCACCACCGGGCTGATCGATCATTTCGGCGACAACATATTTAGTTGTTACGACATCGGAAGTTGGAAGCCCAGCCCGAAGATCTTCGAGCACGCGGCCCGTACGCTTGGCTTCGAACCGACGGATTGCGTGGTGGTTGAAGACAGCGTCGCGGGGGTCACCGCCGCCAGGACGGGTGGGTTCAAGGTGTTCGGGTACGCAGAACACGGTGATGGAAAGGCGCTCGCCGACGCCGGCGCCATCGTTTTCCACAACATGGACAACCTGCCGGCTTTGATCGGACTGGCCACCGAATAAACCGGACCAGGATAATCAGTAAATAGCGGACTGAAATAAGCGCCTTAGCAAAGAGGCTTTCCGGGCCGGCCGGGGAATGTTACCCTCTGCTTTCTAGTTGCTATATTGGAGTCAGGATTGCTTTCGATCAGCCAACTGTCACACAAGTCTTTACATCATGCTTAATCTTTCCGTCCTCCTCGAGGACAGTGCCCGCCGTTTTCCCAATAAGGACGCCTTTATTTTCGGGGACACCCACCTCACCTACGCCCAAATAAATGGGGCGGCCAACCAGGTGGCCAACGGCTTGCGTGCCAGGGGGATCCAGCCCGGTGATAAAGTGGCGCTTAGCTGCCTTAACGTCCCCTACTTTCCGATGCTCTATTTCGGCATTCTAAAAGCCGGGGCGGTCGTCGTCCCGCTAAGCGTACTTCTGAAACGGGAAGAAGTCGCCTACCACCTGGACAACTCAGATGCTGTAGCCTACTGTTGTTTCCTGGGGGCGCCCGGGCTGCCGATGTTGGAGGAAGGCTACGCCGGATTTCAAAAAGTACCCGCTTGCAAGGACCTGTTCGTGATCACCGCGAAATTGACTGACTCCTCTCCGGTCGACGGATTAACGACGCTAGGTGGCCTCATGCACGGTCAACCGCCCATTACGGAAACGGCCCAAACGCTCGCCAGCGATACCGCCGTGATCATCTATACCTCCGGTACCACCGGCCAGCCCAAGGGGGCCGAGCTTACCCACAGTAACCTACTGATGAACGCCGTGGCATCGGCTAAATTTATTGAAATTGTACGTGCGGACGTCCAGTTAACCGTCCTGCCACTTTTCCACATCTTTGCCATGACGGTGATGATGAATGTCGGCCTGTATGCAGGCACCACCAACGTCCTGATGGCCCGCTTTGATGCCGAAGAGGTGCTCGGGTTGATGGAAAAGCATAAGGTGACCCAATTCGCCGGCGTACCTACCATGTACTGGGCGCTGCTTCACTATCAGGGAGATAAGTACGACATCGAAGCGATCGGAAAGAACCTCAGGAAGTGCGTTTCCGGAGGAGCTTCCTTGCCGGTCGCCGTACTGGAAGGTTTTGAAGCCAAATTCGAAGTATTGGTCCTGGAAGGCTACGGAATGTCGGAAGGCTCCCCGGTAGTAACCTTCAACCAGGAGGAAAACAACCGCAAAGCCGGCTCCGTCGGCACCGCCGCCTGGGGCGTGGAAGTAAAGATTGTCGATGAGCATGGCCAGGAGGTTCCCATTGGTGAAAAGGGCGAAATCGTCTACCGGGGCCATAATGTCATGAAGGGTTATTACAAAAACCCGGAGGCCAACGCCGAAACCATCGTGGACGGTTGGCTACACTCCGGCGACGTAGGTACTATGGACGCGGACGGCTTCTTCTACGTCGTCGACCGCACCAAGGACATGGTCATCCGCGGCGGCCTCAACGTCTACCCCCGCGAAGTAGAGGACGTGATGATGAAACACGAGGCGGTCTCGCTCGTGGCGGTCATCGGCGTGCCCGATGATGAATACGGTGAGGAAGTCAAAGCCTGTGTCGTCCTCAACGAGGGCCGGGTGGTATCGGAAGCTGAGCTCATGGCCTGGACGAAAAAGCGCATCGCCTCCTACAAATACCCCAGAATCATTGAGTTCCTTACCGCGCTGCCCCAGAACGCTACGGGGAAGATCCTGAAAAAAGAGTTACGAAAAAGGTAGATAGTTATGAAAGTCACTATCCCAGGAGCCGGCGGAAACATCGGCCAAGGCATCACTAAAGAAGCCGCCACCAGGGGCCACGAGCTCTCCCTCAAAAGTTCCAAAGAGCCGTCTTTACCGTAGCAAGGGCGCTCGCCCCTCGATAGTTGGTCCCCCCACTCCCGATCCTCCGTTTAGTTAAAGTTTTCCTCCCAGCTGTCCGCCTATTTCAGAATATCCAACAAGCTCCGATCTTTACCGGCCAGTAGAAAATCACTAAACCTTTCTACGCCAACACAATGAAAAAACTCATCGTCGTCGTCTGCCTGCTCTTGCTCTCCATTACCGCCTGGGCACAATCCGTAGAACCGGCACCGGCCGATAAAGCCGTCGTGTATTTCGTGCGCCCCAATACGCTTGGTGCCCTGATCAACTTCAACTTTTACGATGGCGACAACCTAATTGCCCGTTTCAACGGCGGCAAGTACTTCCGCTACGAATGTGCTCCCGGTGAGCACGTTTTCTGGGCCAGATCGGAGAACCGTTCCTTCGTGGAAGCTGACCTGGTTGCCGGAGAGATCTACGTGATCGAAGCCGTACCCGTAATGGGTGGCCTGAAGGCTCAGGTGATGCTGCTGCCGGTCGATCCCCAAGTGAAAGGCATGACGAAACCCACCCAAAAAATGGTCGCCAAGCGGGCGTCCGAAACTTATACCAGCGAGGAACTGGCCAAATGGGCCGATAACACTTCCGGTAGCAAGGACCGGGGTATGAGCCGCTACGCCGAATTGAAGGGCAAGGACAAAGATATTCGCCAGCTGGAAGGCGGTATGATGGTGGCTCCGCAGGATTTTGTCCGGGTTAAAAAAGGGTAGTTCCCGCTGAGAAGGGAGTAGGTCCATGACCTGCACCCTTTAACTGATTGGGTTCAACAATTCACTGATATTCCAATTCTGGGGAGGTAGAATGACATGCGTCAGGTTACCTCCCACTGCTGTTCACCAGTCGTCTGCACCCGCGGCCGCGCCCTACCCTAAAGCCGCCGTTACTGCCTCCCGATAACTGGCCCCGATCGGTAGCTCCAGACCGTCCAGCTCGACATCCTGCCGCGTGAACGCCGTTACCGCGCTGACGGCTACCACGAAAGAGCGGTGTATGCGTAAAAAGCGGTCCGCCGGCAACTGTTCCAGGAGAGAAGTAAGCGTTTGCTTAACAATTAATTCTTGCTCGTTGAGAAAAAGGTGAACGTAATCCTTGCGACTCTCCAGGTAGCGCAATTCCGTAAAATTAACGCGGTATGCTTTCTTATTGATCCAAACAAAGAAGTGGTCGGCGACGTGCGGCAAGGCGATTGGTGGATTGGCAGTATCCGCCCGCCGTTGCCGGAACCGTTCTACCGACTGAAAAAACCGTTGAAAAGAGATCGGTTTAACGAGGTAGTCCACCACGTCTAACTCGTAAGCGGTTACGGCGTGTTCGCGATAGGCGGTGGTAAAAATTATGGCCGGAGGATCAGAGAGGCCCCGCACAAAATCCAGGCCGGATAGGGCTGGCATGTTGATATCGAGAAACAAGAGATCGATGGTCTGATTACGTAAGACGTCAGCCGCTTCGAAGGCACTGGCGCAAGTAGCTACCAGGAGGAGATCAGGTAGTTTGGAAAGGTGGTTTTCCAGCAACAAGCGGGCGGGCGGCTCATCGTCCACCACCACACAATTAATGAGCATGGGCGAGGAAATTGACGCGCAGGCGCAGGTGGAAATAACCGGCTTCCCGGTTGGTGGATAGCGTGTAGCGATCGGGGTACACGAGTTGCAGTTGCCGTTCTACATTGCGTAGGCCAACACCTCCCGCCTGCTCGTTTTGGGGTAGTTTGGCAGGGCAGGTGTTGCTCACCCGCAGGTCGATCCCCTCATGTCCCGCAGTGACCTGGATCCTGACTTCCGCCCGCCCGGCATCCGGATGAACACCGTGCTTGAAAGCGTTTTCCACTACCGATAGAAGGAGGAGCGGCGCAATTGGCCGGTCAAGATCCAGGGTAGGGTATTCGAAGTTTAGCAAAAGCCGTTCTCCGCAGCGGATCTTTTCCAGTTCCAGGTAATTGTCTACCAACTTAAGTTCCTCCCGTAGCGGCACTTCCCGTTCCTGGCTCCGGTAGATCGTATAATCCAGAATTTCCGAAAGGCGCAGAACCATGTCGGGCGCGGCCGGGTGATTGGTGAGTACGTAGGCGTACAGATTGTTGAGAGTGTTAAAAAGAAAATGAGGGTGAAGCTGGGCTTTGAGGTATTTGAGCTCCGTCTGTAATTTTTCTTGTCGCAGGGCGGCAAAGGCTTCCCGCTCCACTTGCTGCTTGCGGTAGTTTTGCCAGGCGAGGAGAGCTATTGCAGGGGAGTAAAACCGGACGATCTTCGCCGGGTAAACGCTCAATGACATCCAGGGGCTGCCGGGGTCGTAGCCCTGGTAAGCATGGAGGACGTAGTATCCCGACAACCGGCAAAGCTGGGCGAACAACAGGCTGCTGGCGACCAAACTTAGGCCGAACAGTAGGTAACGACCACGCTCGTAGAACACAGGTAGCTGAACGTGCCGTACCAGGTAGTAGGCCATCACGTAGAATATGATGTTGAAACCGTTAACCAATAAGCTATTGTAGTACGCCCCTTCGTGGGCATCCGCCAGGGTGGAGAAGGCGAATACCCCAAACCAGAATAGTATATGCTTTAAAGCAAGCGACATAGAGCGGGTTTACGGGCCTTAAGGCCATGAAATCAATCAAACTGCCCGGAATGACCAACAAGAAACAAAGATAAAGGTGGAGTAACGGTGGGTTCGCCTCCCGGCGATGGACGGCGGTTTCCGGACGACCGAGAGAGCATAGCAGTAGCCGGAGGGGTGAAAAGAGGGAAAGTGCCATCCGTCGCCGGTTTCGCGCTATCCGTCGCTACAGCCGAAAACGCGCCTGACCGGGCATCTACTTTCGCCGCCATGCGCTACTTACTCCTGCTCCCGTACTTCTTGCTAACCGCCATCCTAACCGCTCAAGGCCTACCTCCTGAGATTCCCCGCCTCGAGCGGCAGGTAGAGAACGACGGCCGTCTGGACGAAGTAGTCTGGACGGAACTGAGGCCCATCACCGGCTTTCACAATTTCTGGCCCGTCAACGACGGCCCGGCCGCCATGGACTCGGAAGTCCGGATTTTCCACGACGGGGAGATGCTGCACGTCGGTGTTCGTTATCGGGATACCTTGCCCGAGATCCGACTAAACAGTCTGAAGCGAGACGACTATGATTCCAGCCACCACCTAAGTGATTGTTTCGGCCTCGTAATCGATACCTACGGGGACGGCAACCGCGCCTATTTCTTCGGCCTCAATGGAGCGGGTACCCAGGTGGATGGGTTGATCGGTAATTTTGACGATCTCAATACCGGGTGGAACGCCGTTTGGTGGGGGAATGCCGGTTCCGAGGGCACCCACAAAACTTATGAACTTTCCATCCCGCTCCGCTACCTGAATTACGATCCGTCGAGGGGCAACTGGCGCATGCAATTTTACATCCGCGACCTGAAGGATAACCAGTATACTACCTGGACGAAATTCCCCCGCGGGTTCCTGCAGTTCGATACCCGTCATTTGGGGGACGTTCGCGTCGCTGACCTAAGTGCGAGTAAAGACCGTCGCTACACCATCATCCCGTCGCTTACCGCGGATTTCCGTGACGACGACGGGCCTGTGGACGACGATGGGCTCACGCTGAAGCCGAGCCTCGATCTACAGTACAATCTTACCCCGGGCCTCCGCCTCGACGCTACCATCAACCCTGATTTTTCCCAGATAGATGTTGATCGCCAGATAACCAACCTTACTCGTTTCAGCATCATTTTTCCCGAGCGGCGTAATTTCTTCCTGGAAAACAGCGACCTTTTCAGCGGGCTGGGAACGAACACGGCGGTTAATCCCTTTAACTCTCGCCTGATCGGCTCCACTGGCGAGTTGGCCTTTGGCGTAAAGCTCTCTGGCAATGTGTCGCCGAGAACAAGAGTGGGCCTGCTGAACGTTCAGGTTAAGCCCGGAAAAGACACGGAAGCCCAGAACTATACTTCTTTGGTTGGCCGGCGGGAACTCAACGATCGCTTCTTCCTTACCGCTTACCTCCTGAATCGCCAGTCAACAAAAGGTTATTCCTTCGGGCGCGACTACAACCGCGTTGCCGGCACCAACCTGAACTACGTGTCCAGGGATAAGAAATGGACAGGACTGGCTAATTATGGGGGAAGTTTTTCCGATGGGGTAGCGGGCGAGAACGGTTTCTACAATCTGGAGATCGCCCGCACTACCCGAACGTTCAAAGGGAGGGCCGGCTACGAGAAGGTTGGAGAGAATTATTTAACCGATATGGGATTTGTCCCTCGTCTTTACAATTTTGATGCGGCTACGGGAGAGGTCGTCCGGCGCGGCTATGGCCATTTATATAATCTCCTCGAGTTCACCAGTTATCCTAAGGCAGACGCCGTTAACGCCGTGCGTTGGGCCCGCCTCCAGACCGATGTGTATTTCGATGAGGCCGGTGGAGTTACGGAGACGAATACGTTCTTTAATTCCGCGCTCTGGTTCAAGAGCTTGTCCTCAATCTATATCAATGTGTACTACGATGACATCGACCTCCGCTTTGCCTTTGCCCCCTTGCGTAACGATTTCCGGATTATCCCTGGAGACTATAGCAACATGGCCATCCGCGCCGGGTACAATTCCGATAACAGCGAATCCTTTTCCTACAGCATGAATGCCCAAACCGGGAGCTATTACGGCGGCATGCGCCGGCGTTTTGGGGTTTCTGCTTCCTACCAGCTGTTGCCGGTAGCCGCGCTCAGTGCCGATTACGAATACAACCGCCTCAATTTTACCGAAGCTACAGTGCAGAACTTGCACTTAGTCGGTTTCACCACCGAAATTTTCCTTACCAATCGCCTTAACTGGACGAATTATGTCCAGTACAATACCCAGGGAGAAAATCTTAACCTCAACAGCCGTTTGCAGTGGGAGTACCGGCCGCTTTCCTACGTGTATTTGGTGTATACGGACAATTACGACCAATTACTGGATCGGCGGCGGTACGGGGTTTCTTTTAAGGTTAATTATCGGTTGCGGTGAGGGTGGTATAAACTAACTCTCGCCAGGAAAAGTACTGCCCGCTATGGCCTGGCCGAATTCACCACTTCACCAAGGAATAACGCATCTTCGCAACTCCCTTCATTCAACCAAGGAAATCATGCAAAGAAGAAAATTCCTGACTGCCGCCGCGGCCGCCACCTTACCGCTTGCCCTGGGCGCCACGCCATCTTCAAAATCTCTCGCCGATGCGCGGCAACTCATCGAGCTGCGCACCTACGAAATCAAATTCGGCGGAAGCGGCACCGGCGTGTTGATGAGCTACCTGAAAGAGGCCCTCTCTCCCGCCCTTGAACGCCTGGGTTGCCCACCGCTACGGATCATGAAGGAAATGGGCATGGAGGACCCCGCCAAAGTGTGGGTGATGATCACCTACCCGGATGCCGCCACTTGGCTGGCCGGCCAGAACGTGGACGAGGACACTACTTACCGCGCCGCGGCGACCGACTACGATGCCGTGCCCGCCGGCAAGCCCGTTTTCAATCGCTATTCCTCCCAGCTCCTGCTCGCCTTTACCGGCTGGCCGACGGTGACTGACCCGGGAGAAGCAGCCGGGCTTTTCGAACTGCGCACCTACGAGGGTTACAGCGAAGAGGCCGTGCGCCGCAAAACCGCCATGTTTAATGATGAAGAGTTACCGCTTTTCCTGGAGGTGGGCCTTAACCCGGTCTTTTTCGGTACGATGATCGCGGGGCCTTTCCGGCCAAGCCTCGTATACATGTTGCACTTTATGGATATGGAGGAACGCGACGCCAACTGGGCAAAATTCGGGCCGCACCCGGACTGGCAGGCGATGCGGGTAAAGCCGGAGTATGCGGATTCGGTGTCTAATATTCGGCGGACTTTTTTGGTGCCTGCTTAAAGCGACACATGATCCCGAAGGGATCGCCAACATACACCGGGATCAGAAGGAAACCAAAGGCTTTTGCTGATCCCGGTCTGGTTTGCACCGATTCCATCCATTTTTATCTACCCAGCAAACACCACCCCCAGGTTTGCGGATATACTATCAATAAAATTCATATTTCATACTCCCATGAAAGACCTCCAAGACCCAACAAACCCCACCACCTGCCCCTTCCGGGGCACCAGAATCGGCGGCGCCATCGGTACCTCCCCACAAACGCTTGATTGGTGGCCGAACCATTTGCCCGTTCATTTTTTGCACCAGGACCAGCCGGCCGCCAACCCCTTATCCCAGGAAGATTACACGGAAGCTTTCCTCAAGTTGGATTTACCGAAACTGAAGGAAGAGATCAAAACCTTGCTCACCGACTCCAAAGACTGGTGGCCCGCTGACTACGGCAACTACGGTGGGCTGATGATCCGGACGGCCTGGCACTCCGCCGGTTCCTACCGGATTGCCGACGGACGCGGTGGCGCAGCCCAGGCCCTCCAACGCTTCGCCCCGATCGTCTCCTGGTGGGATAACGGGAACACCGATAAAGCGCGCCGCCTTCTCTGGCCCATCAAGCAGCAGTACGGCGCTTCCCTTTCCTGGGCGGACCTCATCATCCTGGCCGGCAACTGCTCGCTGGAGATCATGGGCTTCCCCACCTACGGTTTTGCCGGCGGCCGCCGCGATGCGTGGGAAGCGGACCTGAGCACTTACTGGGGCCCCGAATTTTGGGACGGCAAACCTTACGGCGCTACCCACCCCAGCGAAGAACGCAAGGGGCACCCGGATGAAATGGTCAACCAGAAACTCCGGTGGATCGGGGAACCCGACGACCCGAACCGCGACCTGGAAAACCCGCTCGCGGCTACTCACCAGTCCCTCATCTACGTCAATCCGGAAGGCCCGGGCGGGAACGGTAAACCGCTGGATTCCGCCAAAGCTATTAGGGAATCTTTCGCCCGCATGGCGATGAATGACGAGGAGACCGTTGCCCTCATCGCCGGTGGCCACGCTTTTGGCAAAAGCCACGGTATGGTGAAGCCGGACCGCATCGGCCCCTCCCCGGAAGCCGCCCCCCTCCAGGCTATGGGCTTTGGTTGGGACAACCCACAGGGTGATGGCAACGGCAAGGACACGATGACCAACGGTATCGAAGGGTCCTGGACGCCCAACCCGACTAGCTGGGATAACGACTACCTCATCAACCTCTTCAAATTCGACTGGAAGCAAACGGAAAGCCCCGCCGGCGCGCTGCAGTGGACGCCCGTGGACCCCACCGCACCCAAAACACCGGACGCCCACCGCCCCGGCGTGATGAACGATTTGATGATGATGACGTCCGACGTCGCCCTCAAGGAAGACCCCGCATACCGTAAAGTTTGTGAGAAGTTCCTGGGAGATTTCGACTATTTCACGGAGGCCTTCTCCAAAGCCTGGTATAAACTTACCCACCGGGATATGGGGCCGAAGGAACGCTACCTCGGCCCGGAAGTACCGGAGAAAGAACTGTTGTGGCAGGACCCCATTCCCGCTCTTGATCACCCGGTGATCGGTGCCGCTGACGTCGATGAATTGAAGCGTCGGATCATGTCCTCCGGCCTGTCGGTACCGGAACTCGTGTCCGCCGCCTGGTCGGCCGCCGCCGTCTACCGTAATTCGGACAAGCGGGGTGGGGCAAACGGTGCGCGCATTGCCCTGGAACCGCAAAATAAATGGGACGTCAACCGCCCGGAAGAGCTCAATAAGGTGCTTAGTGTACTCAAAGGGGTCATGGGTGAGTTTAACGGCACTCAGTCCGGCGGTACAAAGGTTTCACTGGCCGATTTGATCGTCCTGGGTGGTTGCGCGGCGGTGGAAAAGGCCGCGAAGGATGGTGGCGTCGTCATCAGCGTTCCTTTCACGCCCGGCCGCAGGGATACGACCGCGGAGCTCACCGATGAGGAGAGTTTTGACTGGCTGAAGCCCGTATCGGACGGTTTCCGGAATTACCACAATGATCAGGTCGGTTACCGGGTACAGCCGGAGCGGATCTTCCTCGACCGCGCTCAATTACTCACCCTGACTGCTCCTGAATGGACGGTGTTAGTAGGTGGCCTGCGCGTCCTCGACCAGAACTTCGACCACTCCAAGCACGGAGTCCTGACGGATCGCCCCGGTGTTCTTAGCAACGATTATTTCCGCAATCTGACCAGTATGGAGTACGAATGGTCGCCGGCGGATGCGGAAGAGAAGTTGTTCCACGCGAAGGAGCGGAAGTCCGGCACCGCTAAATTCACCGCGACTCGCTGTGATTTGATCTTCGGCAGCAACGCCCAGCTACGCGGTATCGCGGAAGTCTATGCGGCTAACGACGGGCACGAACGTTTGGTCCGTGATTTCGTAGCGGCCTGGGATAAGGTAATGATGCTGGACCGGTATGATGTTCGGCGGGCTCGCAGGGGGTAAATTCTAGGGCGCTGCCGCTGGTACGAGGTAGATGGGTAAGGAGCATTGATTAAAACGCCAGCCCCTCTATCCACTCCCTCGCACCCGCGGCCGCGCCCAACCTGTTCTTTGGGCTAACCGCCCGGCAATGAATGAAGAGAGGAACCCCATCTCTATTTTAGCTTATTGTTGGATTAGCAGGTAGAAATACCTCTTGTGTAAAAATATATCCGCTATATTAGTTGGTGTTGCTCGATAAATACCGGATTTATCAGGTACAGATCGTATAATTGGGCGCATAAACTCATGAAATGAAAAGACGAACCTTTCTAACCCAAGCAGCGCTGACTTCCGCCGGTGTGCTGTTGGCGGCACCACTAATTGCAAAGCAAGGGCTATCCGATTCCACTTTCTCCCCGGCGGAATTAGCGATGCTGTCGGATTACCGCGCTACGCTCGATCAGCTTGATGCACCGGAATCACTTCTCTCTGATCTTGGAACCATTGTGGCCCGTCACCCCAGCGGGCCCGAGGAACTAGGCATCCGGACGGCTTGCGGACAGGCCTTCATTCTCCGGGCGGGTAAAAACGGCACAAAAATAAAAGCGATACAATCTTTAGGGAGGTAAATGCGGCCTTGCTGCTACCCGGTCATTCTAAATTATATACACTTATGGAACCATTTCTCGGCCAAATCCAGGCTTTCGGATTCAATTTCGCCCCGCGGGGGTGGGCCTTTTGCGACGGCCAGTTGCTGGCAATAACTAGTAACGCCGCTCTTTTCTCTTTGCTTGGAACTATTTATGGCGGGGATGGCCGCACCACTTTTGCCTTGCCCGATTTGCGGGGGAGAGTCTTACTTCACCAAGGGACAGGGCCGGGCTTGACCCCCCGTACCATAGGTTTCAGGAGCGGAGCGGAAACCACCATACTCAGCCCCGCAAACTTACCCGCCGGAGGAAACGTAGAACTTCAGCTTGGTAACGGAGTGGGAGCACTTGGAAACGGTACTGGAGCCTACCTAGCGGCGAATTCACTGGGTGAGTCCATTTTTACCGCCGTGCCCCCCGCCTCTCCACCAGCTACCTTGAGGGGACTGAGTGGCGGCGGTGGTAACTCACAAGCCTTCAATAATCTTTCACCATATCTGGTTGGCAACGTCTGTATTGCGCTCCAGGGTATTTTCCCTTCGCGCAGCTAATAATACCTGGGTGATATGGCTTCCCGTATTCTTGATAAACCCGATGTGCTCCAGCTCGCCCGCCAATGGTGGAGCGGGCTGGAGGCGCAGTGGCAACGCGCCTTCACGGTGGGGGCCCTAGGGCTGCCCTCGGATACAACTGACCCTCCGGAGGAAGACCTGCTCTACCTCTTTCGCGATGCGGTCAACATCCGATTAGCGGGCCCCGGAGCAAACCACCCGAATCTGGACTTCAAATTGACCAACCTTTCGGGAGTAAAGTCCCTGACCTCCGTGACGTTGCTATCCGTGACAAATATGGACTTCACCGACTTGAGCGAGCTTGCCCGATTAAAGCGCCTGCAACATCTTTTTGTACAGGATAACGGATTGACTACGCTCAGCGGCATTGAACAACTGACGGAGTTGCGCGAGCTGTACTGCCAGAATAACCAGATTCAGGATCTTCGGCCTATCGCCGAACTGACCAAGCTGGAAACGCTCAACGCTTCCCATAACGCTCTACAAAACCTCGACGGCCTAAGCGAAAAACACGGCGAGGAGATGCGCAAGTGCATGATTCTTCCAAACGAGGCATTGCGCGACCGCGACATCCTAAAACTGCAAAACGAGTGCGGTATCATCGCCCGTACCGGTTGAGCGGTTCCGCCAACTTGTAGCCTTTTGTGCACCTTCCTTTCCGCTATAATCATTTGCTCATGAAAATTTTCTATACTACGTTGTTCCTACTTTTGACGGTCCCCGCCGGTCTTTTGGCCCAGGCGGATATTACCGTTGATGCACCCAATTGCCTTGGCAGCGGCCTGACCTTTATGATCGACGGGCAGGACGCCACCGGCCGGAACACTTTCGCCGAGCAACCCGATGGGATGGGCAACACCGTCGGTGTCGCCATTAATTACGATATAGCAAGCGGAGCCTGGGTGATCTCGGAGAGAGGTATGCCGAACAACATCATCTATACGACCGGCCCGAACACCTTCAGCCCCAACCCACCGGATAGTAATACTCAGAGCTGGGAGCCAACTACTACTGGACCCGGGAATTTCTGCACCGGCACGGGGCCGGCAACCGTGACCGGGCCCGCCACCCAGACGATGGCCGGTGGCGACCCATGTGCCCTGCTGGGTGGGGACTCGGACAACGACCTGGTGTGCGACGATAACGACCAATGCCCGGGCGAGAACGATAACGACGACATGGACATGGACGGCTTCCCGGATGCCTGTGACCCTAACCCCATGGACCCGGACGGCGTCCTCCTCCAAACCGCCTGCCTCGGGCCGGACCCCGTCCTGCTAACCCTTGTTGGTAATGATGGTACGAGAAATATCTACGGCAACACGGCCTTCAGCTTGCAACTCAGTTTTAATGCCACGGATATGCAGTGGCAAGTCGTGGAAGTAGGTGGCCAGATGCAAATACTTTACACCAGTGATACGCTGTCGGCACCCAACCCGCCGAGCACGATGCTTTCAGATTACGAGGGCGGAGGTTTCTGTGCGCTAGCTGCCATCACCGTTACCGGCACCGGCACCCAGAACGTACGCTGCCTGAACGTCTGCGACGATGGTGATGATTGTACCGTCGATGTACAAGCGGACGACTGTACTTGCACCAGTATGCCGGAAATTGAAAATCCCGTGATCGTGTGCCGTGATACGGTGCTCCAGCTCGACCTAAACGGATCTGCAACGCTAGATTTTGCGGAACTCATCGTTTCCATATCAGACAACTGCGCGATCATGGATACGGCTTTCCTGTTTCCCGGAGCTAATGATTTTGACTGTCAGGATGTGACGGATATGCCGATCGTACAAACCGATTACATTACCGCAACGGATGTAAATGGTAACAGCGCATCTTGTTCACCGCTCCTGCAAATCCAGGACACCATTCCGTTTACCGTTGATTGCGAGGACACATTTTTTGCCGACATCACGCTTGCCTGCCGTCAGGATCTTCCCGCGGTCGATCTCGACGCGGCCCTGGCATTGGCCATGGACAACTGTGAAAATCCGGACTTAGCCACCTCCGCGCTGACGATCATCCCGGGGAACGCCGGTTGCCCGGAAGATACACTGACGATTAGCCGGACCTATACGTACCGCGATGGGTCCAGCCCGGACCTTTCCTGCATGCAAACCGTCACCATTATCTCCGAAAACGGCCCGACCATCGTTTGCCCGGCCGATAGCCTGATCGATTGTGGCGCGACGCCGGTGGTAGATGCTGCCGATGCCACGGCAACTTTTGAATGTAGCAATCAGGGGAATTCCGAGGTCACCGTATCCGGTCCGGTCATCGAAGGCGCCGTCGATTCAGCCGGCACCACGTACACATTTACCTATTCGGTCACGGATTTCTGCGGCCGTACGGCCACTTGCGACCAAGTCTTCACCGTGCAGGATACCATTGCGCCGCAAATTGTGAGCTGCGTAACGGACACCACCATTTACCTGGATGCATCCGGAGTGGCGGCTATAGCTCCGGGTGAGCTTCTGGTGACTACGGACAATTGCGCCGGCCCAACCGAAATGGTAGGTGACCCACTGGTAGTTTTTGATTGTACCGACGTGGGCCAGACCTTCACCTACAACGAAACGGATATCGATGTAGCGGGTAACGAGAGTGATGTTTGTACGATCAACGTTACGGTGCTGGACACCTTGGCGCCGCTACTTTCCTGCCAGGCGGTCCAGGTGGCCCTCGACGAGAATGGTGCGGCCACCCTCATGGATACCGCCGCCGTACTGCTGTCCCTCAGTGATAATTGTACGGACTCCACGGACATCGCCCTCACCCTTACCGTAGGGGACCTGAACTGTGATATCGGAACCACCACGGGAGACTTGACCGTAACGGATGCCGTCGGCAATTCTTCGAACTGTACCTTTTCGATCACGGTGGTGGATACCTTGTCACCGACGATCACCTGCTCCGCCGTTGCGCCCATCGTATTTGTCGGTGACGACTGCGCCTTCCGGGATTCGCCGGGAATGTTGACCATCGAAGATAATTGTGGCAACCCTGTTACTTTGCGGGAACGCTTCGTTGGTCCGGAGGGGGAAATTATTAACGATACTACGTTTGCATTCGTTACCGGTAGCAACATAATTGGTACGGGAAATGCTTTCCCGCCCGGCGTAAGCACGATCACGGAATACGTTACGGACGGCAGTGGCTTGATGGACAGCTGTACCTTCACGCTTACGGTACGGGATTCTACCAGCCCCGTCATCGTTTGCCGCGATACTACGATACTACTAGACGAAGATGGGTTGGCAGAGCTCACCATGTTGGATCTGCTCGTCTCCGCGCAAGACAACTGCACGGTCTCCGATACGACGGATAACGTAGGTCTAATCTCTTTAAGTTGTGCCGATATTGCGTCAGGTCCGATCAGCTTCCCTGACGCGATCACGATTGCTGACCTCGGCGCAAACGAGGCAGCCTGCACGGTTTCCATAACGGTACTTGACACTCTGGCACCGGTTAGCACGGCAACGGACACCACCTTATACCTCGACGAAGACGGTCTTGCAACACTCGCCATCGCTGATTTCCAGGACGACGTCGCGGACAATTGCGGTACCGCAACGGTTATCGATCTTTTCCGCCTGGATACGGGCGCGGTCGCGGGTGCAACGAATGGAATAACCGCCCCGGCCTTCCTCCTCGCCCAGGAAATCATGTTCGATTGTAGCGATGCGGGGATGGACATTCCGGTCGAAATAGTAGCCGAAGATGCCTTTGGCAACACGAGCCGGGATACGATCATCGTCAGTATTCTCGATACGCTTAGCCCGATCGTTACTTGTATGGACACGACCGTTTACCTGGATGACGACGGACTAGCCTCCCTCATTCTACCCGGGGACCTACAGGCTTTCACAGATAATTGCGCCGATCCGGATACGGTATTGATGAGCGATACGCTCCAGTTCACCTGTGCCCAGGTGGGAGACACGCTGATGTTCCCGTTCACCTTCACCGATGCTTCGGGTAACTCGGCCACTTGTAACTCGTCAGTGAGCGTACTCGACACCACCCCGCCCGCGATCGTTTGCCAGGACCTGGTCGTATTCCTGGACAGTATGGGGCTACCCGGAGCCGTCGACACGGTATCCATAATTGCCGGGGTAAGTGATAATTGTACGGATTCCTCCGGCATCGTTGTTTTACTCGATCTTCCGCTACTGGACTGCTTTTCGGACACCAACACGGCAAGCATCACCGCTACGGACGCTTCCGGAAACGCCGGTCTGTGCACCTTTATCGTTACCGTAGTGGACACGCTCCCACCTACCGCGGTTTGTATGGACATCACCGTAGCACTGGCTGACGGAATGGCGTCCATCGACCAGGAAATCGGATCGGCCATCGACGGTGGTTCCCTAGACAACTGCTCAGTTGATAGCCTGACCTTTAGCGAAAGCGTCACGGAATTCACCTGCGACAGCCTTGGTGCCAATGTGGTAACCCTTTTCGTTACGGACCCTTCCGGCCTAATGGATAGTTGTACCGCTATCGTTACCGTGATCGATACCACTGCACCGGTCGTAACGGTTTCGGACCAAACGATTGTTCTAACCAATGGGGCTCCAAGCATCACCTTGACGCTCGAGGACCTCATCACGGCTATGGATGACTGTGATGCAACGCTGACCGTGGTAGCTGATCGCATCCTCACCTTTGGAGGTGCGGACCTTGGGGAGAATGCTATAACGGTCACCATCACCGATGCCGCCGGTAACGTAACGACCGTCACCGTCCTTGTCATCGTTGGGTTCGAACAGCCCGACCTCGCCTGTATTACGCGTGTCAACGTCACGTTGGATGATGACTGTGGCTTCACCCTCGTACCAAGCCAGGTGCTCACCGGTGAAACCGCCCTCCTCGATTTCTTCGACTTTGATCTTGTGGTCATGGACAGTGATACCACGAACGGACCAATCATAGACGGTTGCGGCTCCTTCAGCTATAAGATCAACGATGCCGCGCTGCCCGGCGACTTGAACGACCTGGACTTTCCAGGATGTTGGGGTACGGTTAACGCCGAAGATAAAACACCCCCGGTTCTGGTCGAAACCCCCTTTAACGTGACCGGGTTATTGTGCGTGGACGTAGCTGCCAACAACGTCAACGCGTTGAGTGCCGGAGTCGACAAGTGCTTCCTGGTGGACGGGGGCGGTGCCATCATCGCCGGATCAATCTCCGATGAACTATTGGCGGTGTTGAGCCCGGATGCCTTTGACGACGTATCCCCCGACACCGCCCTGATCCCGACCTTCACCGACGGGTGCGCCTCCGAGATTGAAGTCTGTGTCAGCGATATCGTAACCCCCTCGGCCGACGGATGTGGCGCAACGGTCATCGAACGCTTCTTCCGGGCCCGAGAGGCGAGTGGCTGTGCGCCGCTCAATCCCAATGAGCAGGACGATATGGACGACCTCGTGGCCAGCTTCAGGCTGACCTTCACTCGCCCGACCTTAGACAGTCTCAGTACGATGTCCATCGCCCCAACCGTCGAGATAGAAGCCTGTGGCGATGTCAACTCTCCGTTACAGTTCGTACCCCGCGATGAGGACTACCCCGTTCTGACCGTGGATGGAAGGGACTTCCAGCTCAACGACGGCAGCGCGATGTGCTCCATGGTCGCGGTGACCTACGAGAATGCGCCCAATCCGATCCAGACCTGCGCCAACACCGTAAAGTTCCTACGAACCTATACGGTAGTGGACTGGTGCGACCCGACAAACCTGCAGACCTTCACCCAATTCGTGAAAGTCGGCGATTCAACCGGTCCGGTCTTCTCCGGCCCGAGTATGACCAGTGATGGTGACGGCAATCTCGACCCGGTCCTTACCTACCGGACCAACTTCGGTAACGAGTGTGCCGCCCTGGTACGCCTGGACGGGCCCGGCGTAGGAGCTGTCGATGCCTGCGACGGCAGTGTGGTGGACATGGTTGTTTCGATCTATCCGAATGGTGACCTGACCGAGCCTGCTTACGGTGCTTACCCCATTGACCTGAACAATGGCCAACCAGAACTGTCCGGTCCGCTTCCAGTCGGTACCTACGCCTTCCAGTACACGGCTACTGATGCTTGTGGGAACGCCACGGTAACGGAGGTTCCCTTCGAGGTAGTCGATGGCAATACGCCTACGGCTATCTGTGAGGACGGCCTCAACGTCAGCCTCTCACAGCCGGGCGGTACTGCTACGCTCACGCCGGCCGCGGTGGACAAAGGTTCGACAGACGATTGCTCCAACAACCTGAGCTACGGAATCGCCTACTCAAGTGACATGAATTCCATGCCGACGGATTTTGCGGACGAGATCACCTTCACCTGCGCCGACCTCGGTACCCAGTTCGTAACCCTGGAGGTAACGGACGAGAACGAGAACAGCAACACCTGTTGGCTGGAGGTATTGGTGGAACT
>JAULKR010188435.1:0-18438 GCA_032356305.1 Prasiola linearis
TGAAAAACGAAACATGAAAATGAAACTCTAAACAGAAATTGCTTTACTAGCAATCTTGGCTTATATAAGTAATTTTTCCTTATGAGATGTCCCACGAAATTCAGATTGTAGGATGACGAGCTTTAGTCTCTGATGGCTTGACAGGAATGAGCAGCGATGAATCTTCTTTGCTAACAGCTGGAAAGGAAGTCAAGTAGGGAGATACAATCAATTTTGCACGGATGCAATGGAACTATGAAAGGAAGAGGGATGAGGAGAAGGGCAGTCGTGCGTATGCAATGACTTGATCTTACATGCAGGGCTTTGAGACGCTTACTTCCTGATATCGTATACGACGATTCGTCGATTTGAAGTTGCCACAACCAACTTTTGAGCTGCTGATGACATACTGTATGCTTTCCCAGGTCTGCAGCACACCACACTCACCCATTGCACACACGTGTGTCCGTGTATGCACTTGTGAGAGTACATGAAAGGGCGAAGGATAGTGAATGCAGGAAAGAGACTGGCATCGTACAGTCAGGTCGTTCTTAAGAGCTCCGCAGATTGAGACAAACTCAGAAAGGCAGAAAAGAGCATTGGTGCACTCCCTTGTGCTTGATCTTGTTTGGCAGAACAATCTCGAAGGCCTTTCCTACAACGTCCACTACACATTTTTAACAAGTGATCTCAGAGCGTGAAGGGCTCATAGCAACAATTCTTGGTGTGAGAGTCTTGTCAATCCTATCCGAACTGCCAGACGTAAATCGGAGGCAAGCCTGACACCAGAAACAGCGTTATTCTTGGTATGTGAGGTTGTCACTGACATGCCCTGCAAATGAGAGGATGGCTTGAAAGAGCGCCTGTTACTGCTTGTCACCTATTCGACAACACAACATCTTGTAATGCAAACAATCCGCAGGGCCGGCCGCACTGTCTCAATGCACAAGCTCAATAGTGGGTCAAGGTTGTATATCAGCGCTTGAAATGACAAGGTGTTCGCACGTGTACTTTGGGCACACGACTGCACAGTCAGAAACAGACACTGTGTCATATGCACAGCAGGAGGGTCAACTCACAGCTGCATGCTGGCCACGTTCGCCTTGTTGTCTGGAAGGCGGGGATCCCACAGCTTCATCGCAGAGTCCCATCCTGCAGTGACGGCTAGGCGGCGCTCTGGCAACCACTCCACACAACTGACCGGGCCGCCATGAATGCCCACCGTCTCAACGACCGCAGACGGACCAGAGAAGTCATGCCTGTACGCTAACACATGACACACGTCGTACTCTCGGAACCCGAGCTCAAAGAGGAACTGTTGAGATCTACGTTGGAATAATGGGAAAAACCGCAGGTGCTTCCAAAGATGAGCATACAATTTCCGTCAAGTGTAGCTGTGCGAGATGGGGCAGGTTGATTGAGTCAAATACTGCAACAGCATCTGTGTGTCTACAAGACTTTAACTTCGTTTTCTGCGGTAGTAACGTCGGCAAGCATTCGCAGTGTGAGACGACCATATTCTTGGTGTTGACGTCTAGCAGTCTAAGGAAGTCAAAACCTCTGCATCTTGCACGAGAAGAGATCAGCAGCTTGATGAATCAGCATCGATCCATCGTTGTGAAATAATGTGAGCATTGGTGTCATCGCACCTTTGTAAACTGCCACTGAGGCCACCACTGAAAGCAGAAATCGAGCTCTCCGAAGCGCAATCTAGCAACCCTTTCCTAGTGTGGTGCGCTGCAACAAGATGCCGCTGGTTCGCGTCGTATAACCTCAAACTCTGCACCCATTAAGACAGCACGTTGCAAATGATTTGATTTCCTGTGTGCTGTGCCTACAGGTTGCATGCATTTAAACAATTCGCCATTTTATCATGCGTACAGCCCGTTCCCGTCGACAATCATATTTTACTTGTCCTTAATGAATTGGCTTCAAGACACGTACTCCATCCCAGGAGGACGCAAGCAGCAGATTGGCTCCAGGAGCAAAGCGCAGCGCTGTGATACCATCAGCTGGTGGGCTCGGCAGCTGTTCTCCATGCATCGCTGAGCTTGTCATGTAGAGTATCGTGATTAGCCCACCAAAGTTACGAGATCATAGTGTCGGGAACCTTGCGCGTGGTTTGTCTCTGCGGATCTTAGCTTTCAGAGCCTAAGGGCATCGTATTGCCTTCCTTTAGCATTGCAATTATTTGGAGGGAACATTTGCACGCGAGGAATGACAGTTTAACAATGTGCACAGCTTTCAGCCTGAAAGTTTTAGGACAATACAAATTTTGACACACAACAGCTTCATCACATTTTGAAATTCTTACAGTACAGGGCTTCAAATTTGACAAGAAGTTTACGCTGAAACTTACTTGATTAGCCTACAGGTACTTCAAAAATAGGTTGCAAAATCAGTTAATGGCTAAGCGAGTTATGGTTATTTGCGCAACGTATAAAATCCTGATGTCTTTGAAAGCACTGAAGTCCACAAAAAAAACCAAAGAGCGAGATCTGTGTTTGAAGGTTGTCATTTTGAATGTTTTGACGTGTAGTCTTACACAATCCCGGCTGGTAAGTGAATGACACCTGAGCCGGCAGACAAACTCGCAATCAAACCAATTGGTCGCGAGATCAACGGGGGCCAAAAGGAGCGACAATTGAAGCAGCAGGCAAAAGGACGAGGCCCACCTGAGCCCTGTGCGTACGACTTGACGTAATAGAAGCTGCGAGGCACAACAGCACACGTGATTCACCATGACATCCCCGGCCAAACCTATTTCGGCGACATTTCGGCGACCCTAAATTGGCCCTTGAGGCCAGATGTGGGTAATAAATTTCTCTCTCTTCGAAGCAAAGTCGAAGTCGAATCAGTCACTTGTCATGTAGAAATCAACTCAACGACAACTCCACTCAGACGTAGTTGTCATGGCACGTCATCTTACAGCTGTCATATACAGAGAGACGTGAGGTGTCATCCCAGACGAGAATGCTGCAGATCACGTAAAGCCGGCACCTTTGCAGCATGCAGTCATGTGCAGATAGGGTGCAACAGAAAAGGGAAATTAGAGCGAGGCTCATTCATTCATGGGAGGCGAAGCGTTGCCCGGCGTCTCATGCAGCGCAGTGACAGGGGGCCGCACCAAAAGTCTGCCAGAATGAAGGTCTGCACGACTTCGCTGACGAGGACCATAGCCGGCCATAAACCGCTGCCAATTGCCCGAAGCAAAAAGCTATTACCGTCAATGATTTGCAGCACCCAGTGTGCGCAGCTGATGAAGCGAGACAGACCAAGCGCAAACACATAGTGTGCTGTGAACTTCTCCACCACCTGAAGTCGGCAAAATGCGTGAAAACCACTTGCATCGCCTAGAGCACAGCAACATAGCTGCCAAAAATCGGCACCAGCGAAGGCCCCCTATCTCCCCCCCCCCCCTCCGCCCACCACAGACACACAAATACACACGTATGCACATACTCGATGCTTTAGCCAGCAACTCGTAAGGGTGCACATGCAACTTGATGCGCATGACGTTGTAAGGGGTTCACCTTCGCATTTTGCATCATGCGCAACTGTGGGAGGACGGAAACAGCCTCGAGATAAACACACAGCGCCCACAGTATCTGCAACAGTGGCATATTAGTCACTGCCTGCTGTCTTTCCAACGAAAGTATGCGAATTCTAGCTTGGATGGCGATTTTCCCTTGCAGCAATTTTCCTTGCAGCGCATAGTTTGTGTCGTGGGTACTTTGAGGCAGCGAAGCAATAACTGAGGTCTTCATGCAAGTAAGCGCGTGACATCAAACGTGCTTCAAAACATCATGCACGCGGGCGAATGAGATCCAGAAGCCAGCCTCTCACTCGGAAGGGTAGTGGGTGGTTGGTGGAGGGGTGTGCAAGTGCAGCCAAGATAACGCACGGCACCACCTGTGAGCAGTCTCATTCGTGGTAAGTGGGACAGGCACCATTAGTTAAGAGCCTTCAGATCTTGTAGTGCGCTGATTGCTTCGTTGCGCAAGCAGCTGGGCAAAACGCTATGTAATCTCACAGTGGCGCTATTTCTACTTCGAATATGCCAGGGGGTTGCAAATTCACCATCAACTATTAAACTCAATTAGTCAACATTTGCAGAGAGAAGAACGTGTGCAATACAGACAATGCTTCATCGTGCCATTCATTGACAGGCTCATAAACAGCAAATAGGTAATGACTTTCCCATGACATCAGGAAATAGCGTAAGATGTGACATATAAAGCGAAACGAGCCGAGTCAAGCGTGCAGCAGAAGCTGCAAGTCGTATATGATCGAACAACGGTGGCACTGGTAGCATGCTATCTCGGTCACATCCAAGTTTACAAGGCTGCAACCCTCTCTGTGATGAAGGTCCCTGGACCCACCACATAGTATGTCTTGATCGTGTCCTGGTCATCTTGGTATGTGTCTGCCAGCTGGAAGCGAAGGGTGTAAACCACCCAAGCCGTTGCCGAAAGGGTGAGCATATCCAGTATAGTGTGAACATCATACTCCATCATGAAGCTGTGCGGCGGCAAACAACTGGATGTGAATGCAGTTAAAGCCAGTTGAAGCATACAAAAGATCAAGCAGGAGCACTGACAACAGCCATACAGCAATCAATTAACATCCATTCCGAGTTTCCCAAACTTGCGTCAATCTTGCAAGCTGTCTTTACTGAACGTGTGCCTGTAGACCTACCTGCAGTAGAGTCTGACCACTAAGAAAATCAATGTCAACTCCTGAGTTCGAAGCGAGAGACCTGTGCACCTTGCATCCGGAATTGCTCTGACGGGGCGCGTCAGGGGGACTACAGGAATAGGCACCAGAACGAACTTGCATTGCGGTCACCGGTGGCAAACACATCGAACATTCACCTCCCGCGTTCCTTTTTCGCATTAGCTTGTAAGATAAAAGCCCAATGCCAACGAAGTGGACCATCTCAGCCATCACAAACAGGTTATCGTGGTCCTCGATCACAAGCCACATCAAGAAAATGCTCTGCATGCACCACGAAAGATCCACATATTTAGCGATATTTAGCGATACAACCTCAATGAAAAAGCAAAAGGCCTCCAAGTCGACTTGTAAGAAATTCCGTCGCGAGATCATAACCGACAACGAAGTGCTGAGAGCAGATTGAGGAGTTCAAATCTCTTCTTCTTTCAATGACTTAGCTTCACAAGAGAGAATTGTACCAAGATTGCAGCGGCGCCGGTAAAAATCATCTTTTCCCGTGGGCTGCGCTTCTGCATCCATCGCACGACTGCTAGAAGCGGGTCTTTGATCTTTTGCTTCAGATTGTCATCGTTGCTGCTTCCATAATCGTCGTCATATGACTGATTGTACATGCCGATTTATGGCACGTAGTATGCACGCAATTCGATTTTACGAAGTCCTGCAATTGCTGCGAGGCGCAGCACAGTAAGGCAGTATCCCAGCAGTATATTAGCGCATGGATAGATTACGCATGCTGCAGTAGCAGATTATTGTGTAAACAGTCTAAAACTGAAAGTAACCGAAGGTTTGAGCGGAGGAAGTTGGCCATGTAATCGTCTTTGGTTCGGCTCCTACAGGCAGTCAGCATAGCCGGCCCTGGAGCAGCAGCTGGCACAATCTCACATTGTGCCAATCACCGCAGCTGTCGCCGTCTGTGTCGTAAATGAGAACTTAGCCGACGGTTCATGAAGTTTCACACCAGTTTTTATGACTCTGCCTGCCATTCTGTTCCACAAGGACGAGCAGAGCTGCTACCGCCCGGGTGTTACCAGCAGTGCCCATATCTTAGTTTCTCACCTCTGAAGTATAAACGAGGACTGAGCATTGCACAAGCTGCTTGGCCCCGTGAAGAACTGGTAGTCAGAACAATTAGGAAAGATGTCAGCGTCGCTTGTCAGCGTTCGTTGCCGGTGTCGAGGAGCTTTCAGGTCAGCGGCACTCGGCACAAAACATTGGCATCCTGCCTCTGTATCTTATTCACATTCGATTTTGGAGCCGACAAGGAGTGGAAACGTAGCTCATCATACTTACCGTTTGTCAAGCCACCGAATCTAAGGGTGGACGTCCCGTAGGTTCTCGGCACCCTGCTGCCCGGGATTCCTGCACGACGCCTCAGACAGCTGCCCAAGGGCTTGCTATCAGAGCTAACGGCCGACCTAGATGGCGTTTGCTCACGGCTTATTCAGTTGAAGATTTTGTTCCCGAACGCTGATATTGTTAAGCTCGTCGGCCGCAGGCGTGATGGTTCTCTCATCCATCACCCTCATGCTGTTGCGTATACATGCTGGTGCTTATCGCTGAAAAGTGACGGGAGGTGGCTATAGAAGTAAAGCCGACCGGAAGATTGGGGGGGTGGGAGAGTGTTATGCTTTCAACACTGCCTTTGGTATAGGCGACATATCACGTCATATCCTAACGACATCACTTGTCGTCCGGCAGGCCTGCTCTGCTGCTTGAACAAGATTTTTCCACAATTTCTGCCGCCAAGGCAGAGCTGGATCGGATTTTCCCCGGAGCAGATCTTGATGCTATGGTAGAAGAGCAGCCGTTACTGCTGTTTGAGGACATTGAGAGCGCAATCACAGAGTTGCAACGGTGTTTCCCATCCCTGCTGCTGTCTGTGCGCAGATCAGGGCAACTCGTAATCTAGGATCTGTCACAGCAATTGATTATATAGGATAGCATAGTTATCAACACAGTCTTCAGTGAAGTTCCGTGAGACTCGTCAATCGACAAGAACTTGCACGGCTCTTTCACAGCAGTCTCTGGTCCCGCAGGCTGATGCCGCACTCTGATCCTTTGCACGTACTGAAGTTTCAGTCGCACATGCTGCTCTCAGGTACGCAATCACTTTGCATGCTTAAATGCTTCAAAATCTTGATAATTTATCTATCACCGTCAGAGTCATTGCTTTTGAGGAAAATTTTCGCACATATTCGTGAAACTTGCTCATCGATAAAGTCCTCTGCTTGCCACAGTCACGCGAACTCGACAGCTGAGCCTCTGGTGAGCTTGACTTCTCCAACGTCTTGATTACAGCGGTCTTCCAGCCGCAAACCTTACAACAAGCTATGAGCAGAATTGATAGTTTGACGATGATAGCCGATGATGCTGCCCATTTAGGGGCCCCTAACCTATCTATAAGCACATTCGTTGGATTAGACGGTGCCACTGGAAAGTAACAAGAGTTGGTTGCACATTTGGGAACGAAAAGCTGCGATGGTCAGCATCAAGACTTTTGCCTCAACAATTTGGCTCTTTGGCTGTTTTTCATTGCTTGTACCAACCATTGCATCCCTTCCGAAATACCCTCCCCTGCTGGCACATTGATGGACGACTTAGTCGGTAGAAGACAGCAACGGCTCGCTTTGGCCTCAGCCTTGATGCGATGTAATTTGCGCATAATCCGGCCGACACTGGGAGCACTCTTAGTATTGCAGCACATGACGAATGAACATGTGCATAATTTGGCAAGGCAAATTGTGTCCTGATGAGGATTGGGGTACCTGTGAATGCACTAGTGGGCTGTATTCTGCAGGGGCGTTGTGACTGTATTGTAGACTCTCCAAAGTGATCAGATATGATTGTCCCTGACAAGGCACCGTCCACATCCTGTACTCCATGACGCAACGAGGCCACGTGTAAATTTCATGATCTTTAAGAGAAGTTTTGAAAGCAATGAAGCCGCAGCTCCAGCTAATACGCGTTGTGCTGGGTGGTGGGTGGTATGTGTGTCTGAAGCATATTCGTTGCAGAGGAAAACGTGCTTGTGTATAAATGCATCCTAGTATTTGTGATGCAAATTGCTTACGCCTTGAGCCAATCAGCCAGGCCATTACCAATCTTCGTTGGTTTGTCGTTGTGGCTGGCAAATGCTATTCATTGGTAAGATGGTCTCTTCCTCTCAACAATCAAGGCCTTGGCTGTATTAATGACCTGCCGAAAGTCAGGTGTGAGAGGAAGTCTGCTAGTCGATCTGGATGTAAAATATTATGTTTACTTTATCATAATCTGATATTGCTGCTCCTCTGAACAGTGCTGCAAATAGACACACAGTTCGTTCCAGCATGCCTTTCCATGTGAACAAGCCGCTGCAAATCGGCTCATCCACGTGAAGAACTACCTCGTTGGCATCTGTGAGTACAACAGATGTGAATTATAGTATTACGTTCGAGTGTCAAAACAATGTCAGATATGGAAGGGACTGGTGCACCTGTTTGTTGGCGACAATGAGAAGAGGTGCCCCGTAGAGCTCACGGCTAGCCAAGACGAGGTCTAATGCAGACTTCGCTTCGTCGAGCCTGGCTTCATTAGCTGCACTGTCGCATTGAGGCATTGAAGACAATCCATGTATGTCAGAATCGTTTTACGAAGCCGTCATGGTCCAAATCGCACTGTGTAAAGCTTAAAGGACGATTTCAACCTGGGCGAAAGGTATTAGCAAGCTGCAGGCTATTTATAGTAAGGTACATTACAGCAAAGCAACGAAATTGCCTCTCCGCAGCTCGAAATCGTGCTCAGCAGAAACTCACTGCAATCTGCAGCGAAAAGAATGGCATGAGTTTCTGCATAGTATTTGTCCCATATGGATCGCAGTCCGGCTTGCCCTCCCAAATCCCAAAATATGAGCGAAGCCTGGTAAGCCTGCGAAGACAGCTGCGATTATTGACGTATCCATTGTGAAGGCGCAGATTGCTGCATTGCTGCACTGGTGTGAATGTGTAGGAAACGCCGATTCTCATTGCAGCCAACACGAGGAGCTGAGGCCATTATGCAGCTGGCTGTATATCATGGATATGCTGACTCACGTGCCGAAATCGCAAGCACCTGCATCCGCCCAACGTTCAGGCCGACCGTTGGGAGAATTTTATCGCGATCAGTACCCGGAACGCTGGCGTAAGTCGTTTTGAGGCGCTCCAAAAGTGTCGTCTTGCCAGCTTTATCGATTCCTACGTCATTGGCAGGACCAATGCTCTGTTCGGTGTTGCAGAGTCGTTTTCAGACTGTTCGTGCGATGTGCTGGGTGATCATGTAATGAGCATGGACTATAGCGCAGATTCAATAAGTTGAAATGAGTCGATCTTGCATGCATGAGACAGATCGTGCTTTCTACAAATATTTGTGATGTGCCGGTCATATAATTCAGGTCCTGATGAGGACAAATATGCGATACAAGGTTTGGAAGTCTACAGCTTGTGTGCGAAGTAACGCACCTAGCATCAGGACATGGAGCTCCTCAGTCCGAAACATATACTCCCAAAGCCCATAGAGTAACGAAAACATCACAAGTTGCCCGCCAGTGCAGCCCCAGTGACAATCTCACGTTGGCGCCGAGCTCATAGCTTTAGCCTTGGCAAAAAATTATGGCGTGCCGTGCTCCTCAACGCCTTCACACTCTTGTTTCTGCAAGGTTTCATCAACCTCACCGCATCTGTCTGAGATGTTGGGGTGCGCAGCCTTGATCACATCAGCTTCTCAATGTTGAATGATGGTATGCAAGTCAAAGTATTGTAAATTCGAACATACCATCCATGGGAACAGGCTGGTAGACCAGCCTGTATATATGTCACGTTACTAAAGCGGGTCTGGTACTGGATCGTGAAGTGGGAGAAAACTTGACAGAATTGTCACAATATCATCGCTCAAAGGGAATTGTTGTAGTGCGATTACAAAATGTATCTTCAAATACGACCAGAAGCAATGCAAAAAGAGTCAAACAGAGTCAGCCAAACAATCAATCGGAAAACAAACTGGGAAGGAGCTCAAACCACGCAAAAAAAGCAGTATATTCAAAATCTTGAGTTATGTATGCTGTCGCAATGTTTCTTTGGAACTGAACTGATTTTGCCTCAGCACTTGGCGCACAGACGCTGTTGGGGCTGCGAATTTATATAGAATGTGGGAACTTCGGCAGCAGCAATGCCATTGAAGTTACTGGCACCACACAAGGTGTAAGCTCCCATATTTGGAAATAGCAACCAGTCACCAGTGTCAAGCCGAGGCAGTGCAACTCTGCGACAAGGCGTCAAATCGTCAATTTTTGAAGCAGACAAGCTTGGTTCATACAGTCGCATCCAATCCCTTGGCTTGACCATGTGACTGACGTAAGCTGCATTCAAGGGGCACCGGAACAAAAGCAGTGACCTTTGTATGCAACAGAGTGAACACTGGTCTGGGACCTTGTTGATAACATTAATAAAATATACTTTGTTCAGGAAAATTTCGGGTCCAACAAACAGTGCAATAAGAATTAAGCGTTGGTTCACTCAACAGGGCGCGTGATGCGTTGCACACTAGACTGCACAGGTACAAGAGGCATGAGTTGCAGACCCAAGTCCGCACCGGTCGAATACCACGTCCAAACCATCGCAAGAAGGTCCGAACACAGTAGCGGGGACCTGTGCTGCCGGAAGCTGCTGAAGTGTGCAGTGTGCCTTTTCATCGCCTGTCATGCTGGTACCTGTCGAAGCATCGCTCATCCGGAGGCCTTCGACACAGGAGTTGTCGACCATTTCCCAGGAGCTGGACGTGCTCAGGGTGCACTTTGCGCCAACATTTGTTTGCGTGATGGCAGAGGCGCGCAGTGGCCGTACTGACGGCTGAGCGTGGTCGTACAGGATGCAATTGAAACTGCCGTACAAGCCGTCGGTGATGTAGTAGTCCTGCAATCAATCGAAAGGAGGGTTTCGCTGTTTCACTGAATCTTCAAATGATCCATTACGGTCGCAACATGGGTGAGAAAATCAGGCAACCAAGCAGAAACAAAACAACAACAACGTCGTTTATGTGACACATGCCGTAAGTGCGTTTGAGTGACGTGTGACCACCCAAATATAATGCACCCGTGTCACGACTACATCATAAATGGCCCATCTGCTAGCAATGTTGTAGCTACGGGGATGAACACGATGTATCGGATGACGTCCACGACCTGTCATTGCTTTGACTGTTCATTTGAATCTAACAAACGTTCCTTCTTCTAAGAGAGAGGAGTCAAATGCACAGAGCGGGACAACACTTGACAGCACCACCCATTAAAAAGAGCACTTGCCTCGGAAGAGATTTGAAAGCCATATGTGCCGGACCACGGTTTTCATTTATTTCCAAACAAAATTTATTTGTCTCCGGGTAGATAGCCCACTCGGATGACAGGTCGGCATTGTCCAGGTCAACTGGTCACTCAGTCAGTCGTAGGGTGCTGTGCTGTGGTAACAGTGACGTACCACAGCAGTGCCTGAAGGAGTCGCCTTGGCTGCCTCGGCCGAACGGTGTCGTGTACCGATGACCTGGCATGCCAGAGTGGCACACGCCTCCGCGAGATACCTGAAAGGCGAGGGCACAACGAGACATTGTGCGAATGACCAACATCACCGTTCTGTGTAGGAATGCTCATAGAGGAGGGCAGTCATCTTCGTTTCTCTTTGGAAAAGCATGTACTTCTCAACTTGCCACAAGTGAGTCGGCTTTGCACGAGAACAGCACCGCCATGACGACACCAAACCACGCACCAGCAACTGCTCAGACCATAGTCCTTGGGAACGGCTGCCGAATCGGACCCGAACAAACAGTTGGGCACGTGTCAGATGTCGCGCGATGAGAGAACAGGAGCAAGATGTCAGCGCACCGTCCTGGCTCAGCGATGATGTCAATGCCTGAGGAAGGAGGGAAATACAAGGCTAGAGCACGGTTCACTGCTGCAGGGATGCAGCCCAGGTCTACTTGTCCCGTTTCGCTGACAGCACCACCTGGGAAGCCTCCACCGATGTCGAGCACCCTGGGCAACAGCAGCAGCAACATAAGTTTGCATTCCTTTCAACCGCTGTCATCAGAGGCGATATCGATAGGCCAAGTGCGTCACAGTCTCATCTGGTTCTATCAAGCAAGGTAGTCAGGACGATATTGATGGGCCAAGTGCGCTAAAGTCGCGTCTGGGTAAGTTGACAATGCACATGATTGCCACATGTGCTGTGCCGTACAAAAGCAGAGCAGCAACCGAGACATTGCCTGACAATAAGTACCATCTCAACCAGGTAGGTGATATTGATGACAAATTGATTGACAAGTTGACACACCGGGTGTGTCGTGCCATCACTAGAACCTCAGTCTCACAGCAGCGCTCAGCAGGTGTCGTAAATACAAGTGGTTCTTTGCTTGCAACAGAGCAGAACTTCATCCGAGATAACAGCAAATGTGCTACGAGCGCACCTCATGTCGAAGCCAAGCGCGTTACCAGCATCGAACACGTCTGCTGCGGCAGAGATGCCAGCTGGCAGCCCCTCGGGATTGGACGCACCCGACCCGACGTGAAAGGACACACCCACCAAGTCTACACCCAGGCGCTTGGCCTCGGCAAGCATCCCTACACCGCACAGCTCACATGTACAAACAGGTCTTTTGGAGGACTGCGCGGCATGCGACCGTTTGCATCAGTGCCCATAACGAGGTGCACCTGTGCCTCTTCGTGAGATTCCTTATGAAAAGCAGCCGAACCCGATCATGATGGTGACATGGTACAATAAAGTCAAGCCATCTGGCCCATCAGTCAGTGAGAACAGACAGTGAATCAATCATCGTGCATTGCCCCACACACAAACACAGCAAATCTGGCACCAGCATTCAAGACCGATGAGAACACAGCACAAGGCGGGCAGAACATAAGGCGAAGAAGCTTTCTCGAAGCATGCGAAGCGAGGTTTCCAGGGCCATGCGAGTTGTGAGGGCATGGCAGCACAATCACCTGGCACGTCTTCGGCCTCAGCGCCATATTTGTTGCCAAGTTGACAACGGGCAGAAGGATCGTCCTGTCGTATACGCAGCAGGACCTGAGCCTCTGGGTACGAGTTGGCCAGCTTGCACAGCTCGGAGGGGCTATCGGCTGTCGTCATTCGGACTCCTGCTGCTTTGGCAGTCCTGGGTCGCATTGGAGCAGCTCTTGAGCCGGCGACACCACCATGGATCACTTCTTTCGTCTAGTACTTCATCAAGACATGAGCTATGTTCACATATCAGGCTTGGTGACAGCAATACTTCACTGCTTGTGCATCTGCTGCTGTAGCACCGTGAAGCGTAACAGTTGCATTGGCACCACACCTGATGTCACAAGGGCGCTTGCAGGCGTTGGCGACAATGATGCGGTCTGGCGAGACACCAAGCGATAACACCAGCTTGATCTCAGCGGCGGATGCACAATCGAAGCAACCACCAGCAGCTGCCAGAGTGGATAGCAAAGCGTGGTCGTCATTGCATTTCACAGCGTAGTAAGGCCTGATCCTCGGCATCAGGGCCGACCAGCCGGTGTGAAGGGCTGCTAGAATGCCCAAGTCCATCACGTAGAAGGTGTCATCCAACTGCCAAACAATGAACGATCAGGTCTCAGACGCATAACTGAACAGAGGTACTTCACGACGTCAGTAATCTCAAACTCCCTCGTGCAAGATCTTGGGTAGGAGTTTTCAGTCCACGATCGACACCTCAGCATTCAGAACAGCTTCACAGCTTACAACGGCAATGCCCGGTTTCACAGATGCTGCAACAGAGAACCACGTTGAGAAACGGAGTGCTGGTACATTCAGCACAGTGAGATCGTTCCATCGAAGAACAGCAGGCTCAGGCAGCACTGCTACCGTTGCGTCTTATATAAGGGACGTCATGCCTCGTCTCGAAAGCTTGGTTCATGGCCAAACAACACAGACACCTGCTTGGTTCGAATGAGCGAGGCAACGTGTTCGTCCACGCTGATGTCACCAAGAGGCGTCACACTGAATGCTTCAAGTGCAGCCGGAGGCCCATCTGCTACTGCTTGAGTGGGCAACGAGTCCACCACCGCCTCTTCAGGGTCAGTGCTTGCCTGCAAAAGAATTGCAGGCTGTGATTCTTTTGGAAAAGGACACCTTTTCTACCCAAAGAACAAGGCTATCTATTTGAACATTAGTTACAACGCTTTCTGATTGGACCCTCAAGAACCAAAGCCATGGTCTCGGTTGTAGGCTTTGTCACCGGAGTCGTGCAGTCTTGCACTTTCTTGGAACGTGTCAAACCAGCCTTCCAACCTTTTTGCAACACGTAAAAGAGTGGAGCGCCGAAAAACTGACCAAAAGCCGCAATCGAAACGATGATCAAATACGAGCTGCAGCGATGATAGAGACAAACAGGCAGGACCCAGTCGAGATGTGGCTTGCAGCCAGAAGAAGCAACTGTAGAAGAAGCAACTGTAGACCAACGATGAATGGGGCCACTGTTTGCAACATGGTGTCATGTGCAGTTGTAGTTCAGCAATCTTCGGACAGCTCACACCGCGTACACTGGAGAGCAAAGAGTCATGAACTTACGATGAGCATGGCAATGCTCAGTGCTTCGTTTGGATTGCTGTACCTCCAGGGCAGACGACGCAGGTTGCAATGGCGACACCGGTGTGCAAGGGCTCGCGTCAGAATCCGAGCTGTAGCTGGAGCGCTGCACATGCTCGTGCTCACACTGTTGCGGCAACAGAGGGCGCAGCTGAGCATCAGACGACGACTCAGATAGAGCATCCTCTGTCTTCCCAACCAATTCCGATCCTGCGGCAAAAAATATTCAATCAGTGACTTTAGGTCGCAGGCTTCTTCTCAGATATCAGTCATGAAAATGTAAAAAGATTGGATTGGATCAGGCGAGGCACAATTCACCATATATATCGTATACCACGATAAACGTTTAGGATTTGTAAGACATTTTGTACTGCACAGATACTGACAAGAAGCTAGCAAGGTTGACGAAAACCAGACATAACGGATGCATTGGCAACAATCCTCGACTTGACGAACATTTCACTTCATGTGGAGGCAAAAGACAGGTTGTGCATGAGGCCTGACACAGCGCCTTTAACTGCTGAGCATGCACAACAACAGGACAGCTGTAACCGTGGCAGCTGTAGCCACCTGTATCATTTGCAGTCGCAGCCGTATCCCGGGCAAGGGTAGCAAAGGTGACACGACCACCAGCACGGAATCGCTGCCGACTGTCGCAGGAGAGGTGATATCCCGCAGGTACGGCAGCACGGGTGCCCCACTGCTCGCAGGCACTGCCTTCCTCACCATCCACGGTCATGACAACAGCCATATCTGCAGCATAGATATTGGCGCCACTTGAGTGAAAACTTGCAGCTGAGCTGCGTAATCCTTTGTTCAGCATGACTGAAGAGTGCTAAGGATGGCCAGTAGAACACTCAATTGAAGCTGCTTCAGATGTCACACAAGTGAAATGAGCATAGAGGATAGCACGCAGTACTAATGAACAGCGAGCCTCGAGTGATCTGTTGCCTTCTGATGTGACTGAACAACTGTATCCTATTGACCAGTTTGATGCAAGTGGGAATCTGGTGTGAGTAACAACACCTTCGGGTTCAAAAATGTCGGCGATGCTCTGGACGAGTTGATCAGTAGGAACTTTGGGGGGAGTGTCACAGCTCAGCTCCACAGAGGCATAGCTGCAGCCCTCCTCCGGGGTGACGTGAATTGTGGAGCACTGGGCCAGAAACAACCCGAAAAAAGGTAACCTAAGCAATTCTAGCCAATGCTCCTTCATAAGTTGTGCTCTTCCAAAACTCAGTGCCCGTGACAATCTCCAAGTTGCACTAAACTTCATATTCTTGTCACCTTGGCAGGCTAAAAGTCTTAAGTTTGGTACTGATACTCCACTTCTGTGCTCTTGCAGCTTTCTTGTTATCAAAACAAATTACGAATTGTGAGGTGCGAATCAAGATATCCAGCAAGCCACACGATATGATGCGAGGACATTGACATAGAGTTTCGGAGCACACCTGCACATCAGAGATGCCATTCATAGAGTAGCCACAGGGCTCGAAGACGTAGTCGTCGATATCTGCGTCTGGTAGCATTGCCTGTATCCCGCTGGTTACGGTGGCCGCTCTGGAGGTCGAAAAGTCCTCGCCTCTCGCAAACAGTGCAGCTTTGTGACGGGCTATACCCGTCATGCACACCTGTGCACCGGAAGGCAAGCAATGAGGCACCATCTCCCGAGCTGCACAGATGTGACGCCTCAGGAGCGAAACCCAGGGCCGACATTCGCACAGCTTGCCCAAATCATCACTGCAGCCAGCAGCTCAGTAGTTGAATCGAGCTCCGCGACCGTACTGGCAAACAAAACGATTAGATATGTTGGCTGAGCTTCAGGGGATGAAGAATTGGGGCCATCGGACCTCCAAGGTGTAAGCGGGTGTGTGCCATTCTGCTGCATCAGCGCCATGCGCCACGAAAACATGCCACTGCAGCCCTGATAGGAGGTCACCCAGCACGTAGGCGCCGGAGATCCCACCCATTGATTTAAAAGCGGTCTGCAGGAGTTTGGTTTCGCCTGGGAAGCAGGCGTGCATATCGGGCTGCAAGTGTACAAGCAAAATGTCAGTGGAGAAAGTCACAATGATCTCTTATAGAGATAACACAGAGTGGTGGAGGTGACTGAGCGAGAGGTGCACGTGACTTCGTTTTGCATGTCACGACGGATTGCTGGATGCAGGACGGGTACCTGTCCTAATCAGAATGATAAAAGCGTGCACACATATAGTGAATCATAGCTAACACCTGTTCTGAACATTCATGACCAAAAGGTTTGTGAAGTCATGATGCAAATTTGAGGTCATGATGCAAACTGCCTAGCTTACCTGCTGATCGGGAAATAAGAACGAGGCTCGTGAGTACTTGGCTCGGCAGGGATGCAGCCCGTACGCACATGCTGCATCGATGAATGCAGGCACTGCCGCAAGAAGTTTTGTCGTGCCACAGGTTTTCAGAATGACCTGAATACGAAATGAACGTTGTAACAGAGGAGTAGGTGACGCCTTTGACCGATGGTTATTTGCAGCGCTATTGGGAACTGCCAATGCCAACATTCAAGGGGCACATCTTTTGATCAGCATGCAGGGTTGAGACAGCGGTCAGAGTCGCAGGGTGCTTCAACGTAGAGGCTTGCTCTCATAGCCTCATTTGATGTCCAAATCTCGTCACATACCTTACGAGAGTGCACAAAGAGGCTGCTTTCTGAGAGCACGTAGGCATCGTAGGATGCACCGTGTCGCTCGGAAACAATGCAACACGCTGCCAGATCTAAAATTGAATTCAATGTATTACGAGAAATTGCTCGTAGGCCGGCAGCTGATGCATTGGAGCCAGAGGTAGAGGCAAAATCAATCTCGATGCGTTTCTCTGAACCTTCAAAAGCTGGTGCTGGAAATATGTTCGAGCCCTGAGAAGGGACCATTGCGGGAAAAACTGACTGAAAAGTAAATGTGGCGAGTATTCTAGCGGTGCGTCAAGAAGGCAGCTGATATCTTTATACAATAATGCTGATCCGCTGTCAGTAAGGCTGCTTGATGCACTGCAGAGTGAGCACATGAATGTCTTACTTGAAGTGGCGGCTAAGGAGGATATGACTATGATGCAGTGAGGATACACAGTGGCATGACCAAATTGCGCGATTCGCAGTCGTTGATACAGCGTCGTAAAGAAAACAAAATACAATTTTGAACAAGATCTCGTAGACGGGGAAATTAGCCGCCAAACAGACATAAGATCCAATGTGCAAAACACGAAAATCACGAGATAAGAAGTGAGGAATGGTATCAAATAGAAGCTTACATCCCAGAAAACCTGCAGCCACTCTTTGCTGTTCTCCTTTGCAAGATCGTCAACACCGAAAGATCGCTCTACGCTTAAGGCTGGATCACAAACGCAGCTGCCGCCGGCACAACTTCTTCGAGCACGATTATTATTTGAACGCTCTTTCGCTATACTCATGGTAAGAATTCAGGAATGCCTGAACAGGTTCCAGATTTGCTATGCGCTTGGCCGGCAGCCGAAACACTGATAGACAATCTACAGAACTTCACTGCAAGCAACGGCAATATGTGCGACAAGTGCAATGAAGAATTATTAATTCTACGTTGCAAAGCTATGCGAATGACGGTTGTGACGGTACGCGAAGGTCTGTTTCTTTCCTACATCCCATTGAGTGATCTCATGCATACGCAATGTCACGTCAGCACGAAACCAAACCAGAGCAAAAAGACGATCAAGTGCTGCACATCGAGGTGACAATACTGCGGAAGTTTGCACTTGGCTGTAGCTCTTCGAAGACTAAAAATTAGAACGTTGTGTGCAGTCGTACTGCGCAGTACTATTGGCATGCCAACAGCCCATATAGGTATACTATATGAAGAGTATACAATAGTGTATTGAGTACTAGCTAGGTATGCTCCAGATCTGGAGCGAAAGGACTCCACAGGCACTGGCAGTTGATGATAAACATTCAAATTGTTGGCTCGAAAGCTGAGTTAAATCTGCGTTTCACGCCTTTAAAAGTTGAATGAAACTCAGTAGGCTACATTCAAGCTTCTCCAACACACACACACACACACACACACACACACACACACACACACACACACACACACACACACACACACACACA
>JAULKR010188546.1:0-64740 GCA_032356305.1 Prasiola linearis
TAAAGTATATCTTCAGGAGGCCCTGCATTTCTCTTCTCACCAGAAGAAGACTCAGGAAAATCAGAGATTTTTGCGCCGAAAACTACGTTTCTGCTAAAGAGCAGCGCTCAATAGAATTAGGGGCTACTTATTCAGCAACCCCTAAATATTGGATTTTTCTGAATTGATTACTTCTCGGCAGGCCCTAAGCTATGCTGATAAATTAAAGAGAGAGCCATTGACTTGGTTTGCCTACCGGCCATCTATGCAAGCAGCACAGTTAGCAGATTAGCGTGACGGGAATCAGCAGACTAAAATACTGGCCAGAACTTGCTGTCCGGCAGCGATAAGTTTGCTATAAGTTTAATATGCACAAAGTTCTGACCTACGCCGGCACCATTGTCTTCATTCCTTTGTTTTCCCTGCTGATGATTGGCGGCGACTTATTGCAAAGACTGCTTGCCTGCAAGCGCTCATTTTGGCTTGCTCTTTACAGAGGATTAAACAGATCTGTGCTTTTTCTGTTGAGCACATGTTGCGGTATGAGAGTTGTAATCAGCGACCGCACTGAGGGTGACAGCAAAGATACCGCCAGCCAGCAGAAATCTGTAGCGATTATTGTCAGTAATCACCAGTCTCTGATGGATCTTCCTTTGGTTATAAAGGCTTTTCCACAGCTGATGATAAAGTTTATCTCTAAGGTTCAGCTCAGTAATGGGCTGCCTTATGTCTCTTATCAATTAAGACTAATGCCGCATTGTCTGATCGAGCGCGGCAATAGAGGGCAGGCGATTACAGCGATTAAAGAATTTGTTACCAATCATATTGCGGGCGATGACGCTCTGGTAATCTTCCCCGAAGGCACCAGAGCGAAAGAGGGCCAGATCAAGCCTTTTAAGCCAGGTGGCTTACTTGCCGCAGTTAATCACTGCACATTAGAATTGAGACGCCCGGTGACGATTTACCCCTTAGCAATTCAAAATTCATATCAGCTCTCCAGACATAGGCTGCTCCCAGTCCCCTGGGGAGTTAAGATCCGCTTGTCTAAACTACCCCCGCTGCTGGTTAAATCCGAAGAAGAGCTTACTGTCGGGACTATTAATGATTTGCAAATAAGGATTGCGCAATGTCTACAGGAATAGAATTACCACTAAAGGTTTTGTTTGTTTGCCTCGGCAACATCTGTCGCTCCCCTCTGGCCGAAGGAACTTTCAGACACCACTTGGCCAAAGCTAATCTCAAAGATAAGTTTATTGTCGACTCTTGCGGCACTGGAAACTGGCACATCGGTCACGCCCCAGACCCCGGCAGTGTGCGCGTTGCAGCAGAGCACGACCTTGACATCTCAGCTCAGAAATCCCGCCAGGTCACCTTAAAGGACTTGCAAGAATTTGATCAAATCATTGCGATGGATTCATCTAACCAAGCTAACCTGGTCCGCCTGGCGGCAGTGGCTGAGAGTGACCCTGAGAAAATTAGCTTACTGCGTGATTACGAAATTTTCAAAGATCAAAAGCCCGATGTCCCTGACCCCTACGGCCTGACCGGCGATGCCTTTGGTGAGGTTTTTGAGATTGTCGAACGTTGCACGGAGAGCTTGCTCGAAAAATTGATAGAAAGGTACAAACTAAATGAAGATTAACCGACAGTTCTTCTTGTTTTTATTACTCGGTAGCTTTGTGCTGGCCTGCTCGGGACTGGTTGTTGCTGGCAAGCAGCCACAGTCAGGCGATGGCGCCGGAGAGCAATTAAATCAAAGCAGAGAAGATAACCACAAGGGCGATCAGATTTCTTCCGCAAGCAAAGGCGACCCGAAAGACATCGGCTTGAGCTCTGATCAACAAATTAGTGCAAATAGTAATGGTGCTGAGAATTCAGATCAGCAGGACCATCTTAAAAACTTGCAGGATAAGGTTGCGGCTAAAATTGCGGAGAACGAGCAAACGAGCGCGGCTCAATTACAAGCAGGCAGTAGAAAATCCAGCAAAGCAGGACGCAATGCGGCAATCTCCGGAGGTGCGCCTTTAGCTACTGCCGGCAACTCGCCTGCAAATTCTGACCGCCCTGCAAACCCTGACTTTTCCGGCAGGTTCTACCGGAGTACTACAGGAGCTCTACAAAACAGCCTGGGGATTACCCCGGGCTCAGACCCTGAGCCCGGAGCGGATCCGGCGATTGACCAGCTTCCGCTAGTCGGAGGCCAGGCCAGAGGCTATCTGATGCTCTACGCCATGCAGCCACAGGCAAGAAGAACAGTTGAAGCTCAGGTTGCAGCCCTCAGAGTTGCCGGGATCGACCACCTATTTTTAGGAGTTTTAATCGATGGCACTTTTGGCCGTGACTTGCCGTATCTCCGTAATTTAATTCGAGAGATTAACTCTTACGCTAATCGCCTTACTCTAAACCTTTACCTGACTAACGGTTCGACTATGAGGCGTTTTAACACGACATCAATTGCTGCCGGGTTTAACCAGATTGACCCGATTAAGTTTCGCAACCAAATCAAAACTGACCAAAACCTCCGGGAACAATTTCGCAATTACTGCCGCGAAGCTGCGGAGATTTTTAAGCTCAATAGCTCACTTAACACGAACAATCAGAACAATGCCGTAGTCATGCTTGAGGACAACCTCAAGGCAGACTCTTATCAGGCAATGCGGAGTATCGCGGCCGAGGTTTTTGACCAGACAGTGACTATCATGCGAAATCCCTGCCCGAACTGTTATGCCGGTAATGACATCGAATCAGGCGGTGACCCAATTGAGTTGCACGATTTTACCTATTTGACTCGCCTGGAATTTCAGGACGGTTTTTCTAATGACGGCACTAATTTTCATTTCCCTTCCGAGAGTCCCGGCCCCAAGAGCCTTAGCTACGGAGACCTGCAAAGAAACATTGAGGAGGCAGCCCGAAAGGAACTAAGTTACTTTGCGCTCTGGCGCAGACAGCGTCAGGGGATCAATGGTGTAACACCAAACACTCATCCCAACGACCGTAATTACGAAATTCCTGATATCGATATGTTGGCGCAGGAAGTTCAGCTACTGCGGTCCGGGCTGCGCGATATTACGCAGTAAAAAGTACTATTGTTGCCTGACTCTGACGGCGTAATTCTTAACTTGAGGCCTTGGCTGAGCCTCAGTCTGAATTATGTGAGGTCAGCATCTAGAAGTGTTGCGGCTTGAAGATCGAATCTGATAGTTTGCATTCTAATCCCCTTTCCGGATTTAGTCTGCCGCTAGGCAATGGCAGGCTTTTATAGTCTCTGCTTGTTAGGGGTTGCTGAATAAGTAACCCCTAACAAGGGCCTGCTGAAAAAATCTTTCGTGTAATAATGTTAAATTCTTAGGATTAAATCTGACACCTGAAGTGCAAGGGTCTTAGCCTGAAATGGCTAAAACCCTTGCACTGCATCCAAACCCAATGAATTACAATAAGGCTAACGCATCATTAAGGTATATCTTCAGGAGGCCCTAATTTTGTCTTTTCACCAGAAGAAGACTCAGGAAAATCGAAGATTGTTCCGCCAGAAACTACGTTTCTGCAAAAAAGCGGCGCTCTTTTGATTTAGGGGTTACCTAATCAGCAACCCCTAACTAAGTCTCTCTGAACAAACCCAAACTAATCTTTACTTGCTTTGAGCATCCTGGCTAGTTGGTTGCTCACCGTCATTGGCGAAGTAGTATTTCTGGCCAGCAGCGAATAGGCCACAGGAACCAGAAATACTGTCAGCAAAGTGGTGAGCAAGACGCCGCCTAGAACCACGACTCCAATTGCCTGTCGGGTCTCGGCACCCGCTCCACTGGTAATGATCAGGGGCAGACTTCCTGCAGCTGTTGTAATTGCTGTCATCAAAATTGGTCTCAAGCGAGCAGCGGAGGCTTCAATCACTGCTGCGCCAAATTCCTGCCCCTGATCTCTGAGCTGATTTGCAAACTCGACAATCAGAATTCCGTTCTTAGCGGCTAAGCCAATTAACATTACCAGACCAATCTGAGAGTAAAGGTTCAGAGTTCCTCCGGTGATAAATATTCCGAGCAGTCCTCCGAGAACAGCTGTCGGGACTGTCAGCATGATTATCAAGGGGTGGATATAGCTTTCAAACTGCGCGGCCAGCACAAGGAAGGTGACAAACAGGCCCAGCAGAAAAGTAAAAAATAAGGATGAGCCGGAAAATTTAAAATCCCGTGAGAGACCTTTGTAATCGATGATTGCCGTGCCGGGCAATTTGGCTTCGACTAGTTCCTCTAGATATGTCAAAGCTTGCCCAAGGGAGAAATCATCTGCCAGATTAGACTCTAAGGTGATTGACCGGATCCGGTTATAGCGATTAAGGGAAGGTGAATCTGCAAATTCGCTCAGCGTTACGATATTTGAGAGCGGAATTAATTGCCCACTACGGCTTGAACGGACATAGATATTAGTCAGGTCTCTGGGGTTTGACTGTGCCGCACGCTCCCCTTCCACTAAAACATCATATTCTTCGCCACGATCGATAAAAGTTGTAATTCGCTTTGAGCCAAGCATGGTTTCTAGGGTTCGGCCAATACTGGCGACGTCAACGCCTAATTCTGCCGCCCTGTCGTAGTTAATCTCTACCTGCACTTGTGGCTTGGTCTCCTTGTAATCCCAGTCCAGACCAAGGAAGCCGGGATTATCCTCGTTGATTTGATCAACTATCAGGTCACGCCATTGAGCGAGCTCCTCGTAAGTTCCTCCGCCGATAACAAACCTGAGCGGCTTGGCGATGCCCGAGCCGAAACCCTGGCGCATCACCGGGAAGGCTCTGACTCCGGAGAGATCAGATAAGTCTTTCCGGATCTCATCCATGATCACAAATGCACTGCGCCGCTCAGACCAAGTGTTGAGATTACAAATAATGATGCCGCTGTTAAACGCTGCAATCGTGCCAAAACTGCGCGGCGCGCGCACAAGCAATCTATCCATCTCGCCACTTTCTAAGTACGGGTTTAACCGCTGCTCAATCTCATTCATGTAGTCGAGCATATAGTTGTAAGATGCTCCTTCCGGTCCATTGACCAAGATATAGAAGGCACCTCTGTCTTCCTTGGGCGCATATTCTGAGGGGAGCCAATAGACCAAGGCAGCCAGCAGCAAGAATATTGGTATAAACAGAGCGATCACAGCTTTTGGCTGAGCGATCAGAAATTTCAGTGCAGTCGTGTAGCGACCTTTCAGGGAATCAACCATCTGATTTACCCAATGATTTAAACGTCCTACTCTGTGCTCTTCTTTAAGCATCTTTGATGCCAGCATCGGGCAGAGCGTTAACGCAATTAGACTTGAAAAACAGACTGCAGCTGCCAAAGTAATCGCAAATTCTGAGAAGAGCCGACCGATATCTCCCTCAAGAAAAGTCAACGGAACAAACACCGCGACCAAAACCAGCGTTGTTGCGATCACAGCAAAGCCGACTTCCCTTGTGCCGCGGTATGCAGCTAATAGCGGCGGCTCACCCAACTGACGAATCCGGCGCGAGATGTTCTCAAGCACGACGATTGCATCATCTACTACTAATCCAATCGCCAGCACCAGTCCGAGTAGTGTCAGTAAATTGAGCGAATAATCCAGGGCATACAGCACCAAAAAAGATGAGATGATTGAAACCGGCACTGTCAGTGCAGGGATAAACATAGCTCGCCAGTCACCGAGAAACAGATAGATTACTAATATGACAAGCAGAATCGAGACAAACAGGGTCTTGTAGACCTCGTTAATCGCTCCTTCAATAAATATTGAACTGTCAAAGCTCTGACGCAAGACCAGACCATCAGGTAAGTTTTGATTGATCCGGTCTTTCTCGGCTTTTACAGCGCGCGTAACATCGATTGTATTAGCGGTTGATTGCTTTATCGTGCCGATCCCAACCATTGGCTTGCCATTTCCGCGAAAGAGAACACGGTCTTCTCTTGTACCTTTCTCAACCCGCGCCACATCACCGAGGCGCACCAGATAGCCGTCCGCGCCGCGTTTGACAACCAGCTCGCGAAAGTCTTTTGCGGTCAGGAAAGTTCTTTTTAAGCGTACGGTAAATTGCCGCTGCTTTGACTCGATGCTACCGGCAGGTAGCTCAATGTTCTCAGTGCGCAGGGCACTCTCAATATCGGCCACCGTCAGATCTCGCGCTGCCAGCTGTTGTCTGTCAAGCCAGACACGCATGGCGTAATCCTGACCACCGCCAATTCGAACTCTTGCCACTCCATCGAGGACCGAGAAGCGATCGGCTAGATAGCGGTTGGCATAATCTGTCAGCTCGGGAATAGACATTGTGTCACTCTCTAGATTGAGCCACATCACGACATCATCATTGCTGTCGACTTTTTGAATCTCCGGGGGGTCTGCCTCATCCGGGAGATCATCTAGCAAGGTTGAGACCCGGTCGCGAATATCGTTGGCGGAGTCGTTAATGTTTTGATCGATCTCAAACTCAATCGAGACAGTTGACTTGCCATCCTCACTCTTTGACTCAATAAACTTTATGCCTTCTACTCCGGCGATTCTGTCTTCTACTAGTTCAGTTACTTTTGACTCAACCACGCTTGCTGAAGCGCCCGGGTAGTTCACCTCAACAGTTACTACCGGAGGATCAATATCAGGATATTCCCGCAGCGAGAGACGGTAAAAAGCAACAATGCCAAAGACAACTAAGAGAATAGTCAGAACAGAGGCGAAGACCGGACGCCTGACAGATAGATCAGAGAGTAACATTAGCTAGAGGCGTCAGAAGGTTTGAGTTGTTTGTGGTTCGGATTAATAGCTGGTCGGGCTCTGTCTCCTGCCAGAATTTCAGCGATCGAAGTTTCTGCGGTCTCGATCGCTTTTAACTCTACCTTCTGGCCAGGCTTTGCAGCGAGCGTTCCATGGGTGACCACTAATTGGCCAGCTTTAAGGCCAGACTTGATTTCTACCCACCCAGCTCTTCGGTCAGCAATTATAACTGCAACCTGACGGACAACTAAGGTCTCAGAGTCAAGCACCAGAACGTTATTGCTTCCACCGCTGGGAATTAAGGCTTCTTCGGGGATAACCAAGGCCGTGTGCGGATTGTAGCTTAGCTCTACAGTCATTAGCAGCCCAGGCTTAAGGAGAAGCTCAGGGTTATCAAGTAACACCCGAACTACGATTGAGCGAGTCACCGGGTCTACCTGCGAATCAACTCCGGCGACCACCCCGGTAAATACCATATCAGGGTAAGCTGCAGTTTTTGCGGAGACTTGCAGGCCCGGCCTCAGCGATTGCAGGTAAATTGACGGCACTCTAAAATCGAGTTTTAACTTCGAATCATCGGTCAAAGTAGTGATTTGGTCGCCGGGTGAGACTAGTGCGCCGACACTAATATTCCTCAGACCTGTGACTCCGGCAAACGGAGCAATCACCAGACGATCTTTTAGGCGACTCCGGCTGGCTTCTAGCTGAGCCTTTGCTGACTGAAACTCTCGCAGCCGCTGATCAATAATAGAATCTGATACTACTCCCTGCCGCGGTAAGTTCTCGATTCTGTCATACTGCCGCTTGGCTTCCTCTGAGCGGGCGAGCATATCATTAAGCTCTGCGCTCTCCTGATCGCCAGTCATCTCTGCCAGGATATCGCCCGCAACTACCCGCTGGCCGTCTGTGAAACTAATTTTTGAGATCGTATCAGTCACCGAGGCTGTCAGACTGACAAACTCGTTTGGTCGTAAGTCGCCAATCGCCTCAATAACATTAGACCACTGCTGCTCTGTTACTTTGGCTGCTATCACTTCCGGCTCCGGCTGACCTCCAGGTTGAGCAGACAGACCGAGGGCCAGAAGGAAACTGAGACAGAAGACTGGCAGAAGTTTCATAAGCAAAGACATTTTAAAGTTCCGTTACAGCTTGTCAGGCCTGTGGCCTTTACGGTCTCTGAGACTACAGAAGAACGCGAAGAGCTCTGCGGCATTCTAGCAGATTGCCGTAAGTTTTGTACTTTGATAGTTAAATCAGACGTCATGAAAATAAATCTTTGCAGAACCTCCGTGAAAAAATTAAAAATAAAGTTTCTGCAGCCCTTTTATCTCGTCGTGCTTCTTTGTTCCTGCTCGCTGACACCGGATTACTCAGCTCCCGCAGTGGATCTGCCGGATCACTGGCAGGCGGTATTAGATCTGCCCGAAATCCCGGCAGGAGAGATGCTCAGTCAATACTGGCAACAGTTAAATGACCCAGTCCTCAACTTACTGGTTAAAGAGGCCTCCACTAAAAACTTCACTCTGGCAGAGGCAGCGCACAGAATAGATGAGGCCCTGGCCTTTGCGGGGCTGAGGTCAGCGGAATACTTCCCGGACTTTGACCTGAATGCTGACGCCCGGCTGCGCCGGCGTAGTCGGGCAATAGCTTCTGCGATTGCTGATGCCCGCAATGACTTTTACTCGGTTGGCGGCTTGCTCACCTGGGAATTAGATCTGTTTGGTCGGATTCGCAGCTTAAATCAGTCTGCTCAGGCCGCCCTGGAGGCCTCCGCCGAGGGATACCGCAGTGTTCTGGTGACTATTAACGCAGAAGTTGTCAGCAGCTACATTCGCTACCGCACGTTCGAGCAACAAATCAGGCTTACCGCCAAAAACATCCGACAGCAAAAGGAGAGTCTTGAGCTGAGCCGTTTTCGGTTTAATGCCGGACTCGCTCCTGAGTTAGATATTTATCAGGCCGAATCAAATCTTGGGCAGACTGAAGCTACGCTGCCCAGCCTGAGAATTCTGATCACCCGGGAATTAAACCTTCTTGCGGTTCTCACTGCCAGATACCCGGATGAACTAAAGATAATTCTTGATGGTGAGGACAAAAATAAAAAGGTCCTAAGTACACAACTCTTGCAGCTTGATACTTTGCAGCTCCCGTACAACATTATCAGGCAACGCCCAGATCTGCGCGAGTCTGAGCGAAGCATCGCAGCACAGTATGCTCTGATTGGAGCTACTAAGGCTGAACTATACCCGATCGTTACTCTGCCGGGCTTCTTCTCCTTTGAATCGCTCAACAGCCTGAGCAGTGCTTTTGACAGCTCAAGCCTGGCCTTTAGTATCGGATCAAGTATCAGGCAGAATTTCTTTGATTTTGGCCGTGTCCGCCAGCAGATAAACATAGCGGATGCCCGAACCAAACAGCTTGTTGCCACCTACCACCAGGGCGTGCTGCAGGCCGTTCGCGAAGTTGAGGATGCCGCAATCGGTTTAGTTGAAGAGAAAAATCGGATTAGACAACTCTCCTCCTCAGTGCAAGCCAGTGAGCAGGCAACTGCCTTAGTAAAAGATCTCTACGCAGCCGGTCTGACTGACTTTCAAAATGTTCTAGATAGTGAGCAGCGTCAGTTCAATCAGGAAATTGACTTGGCTGAGAGCAGGGGCAACAGATTAGTAGCGTTTGTTGATCTTTTCCGCGCCCTCGGTGGCGGCTGGCAGGACTCATCTGAACCATCTCCTCCTGTTCGGTCAGATCAGAGTATTAAATAATCTGAAGACTTTAGTCGGACCTGCTGGCTTTATGAATCAGCCCGTATACGGATCGTGCTGCCATGACCAGAAATAAGACCTTTACTCATTGCTAAGTTCTACTAAGCCGCTGAACTGCGAATCAGGAGTTTGGAACTGGGGAGTTCGGGCAGCTTTTAGCTCTGCTCCGGCCAGCTTAATTGTGCTCCGCTCTGTCTGTCGAAGAGAGTCGCCCTCGCTTCTTAGGACCAGATAGAAAGCTGCCAGCCGATAGATAACGGCTAGATCACTATCCTCGCGACGATCTGCTTTTACTGCCAAGCGATCAAAGTTCTGCGAGACTTCCTGAGGACCTACTAAACCTTTCTTTTTAAATAGTGACATCAAATCTCCTTCTTTTACGATATTTACAGTTATGAAGCCTGTGGCGCCGATGGTTCATCAGCTCAGTATTATTTAAGTATCTACCTGTAGTTACTAGGTAATTTAGTGGGAGAATCAGATTTATCGGTGTCTGGTTCTATCTAGGGCCTGCTGAAAAAGTCATTTTCGCAGTAATGCTTTATGCTTAGGGCTAAATCTGATACCTGAAGCGCAAGGGTTTTAGCCAAGAATGGCCAAAACCCTTGCACTTCACAAACCTGATTGATTGCAGTGCTGCTATCGCATCATTTGAGTGTATCTTCAGGAGGCCCTATTTTGTCTTTTCACCAGAAGAAGACTCAGGAAAATGGGGATTTTTTCGCCAGAAACTACGTTTCTGCAAAAGAGCTACGCTACTATATATGACTAAAGCGTTACCAGAACAGCTACCTCCAGATAAAAAAGGGGGTAGATATCAGCTAATCTGATACCAGGTGGACCTGCACCAGTACAACTTCAACAATTAACTTGTCAGTCAAAGTGAACACTAATGACTCAAAACTATTTTAGTTGAAAGATTTTGCCTTCAAAATAACTCAGAATAAAGATCTCGTTGTTTGTATTCTGGCCAAAGGCGGAGATGAATAATTCTGTGTCTAAAAGTAAATTGTTTTCAACACCTGTCTCACTCCTGAAGAGAGACCAGATTTTACCGTTGATAAAGTCTGCATAGAGATACTTGCCTGCTAATGCTTTTTTAACGCCCCGGTAAACCATCCCGCCGGTGACCGAGGTGCCAACATCTCGGGGATAAGCAAAGACCGGCAATTTTAGACCGGTTTGGTCGCACGTTGAGCCGATTGGGTAGCAGACCTCTCCTTCCATTGAATTCCAACCGTAGTTTGCTCCATTCCTGATTATATTGATCTCCTCAAAACTGTTCTGTCCGACATCAGCGGCCCAGAGGTCACCTGTGAGAGAATCAAAACTAAAGCGCCACGGGTTGCGCAAACCATAGGCATAAATCTCCGGACGAGAGTTTTGTTGACCTGAAGTAAAAGGATTATCAGTCGGTATCTTGTAGTTATTAGCTCCTTGCTGGGCATCTACATCGATTCTTAAAATACTCCCGAGCAAAGTGCTTAGGTTCTGACCATTTCCGAGCGGGTCACCTCCACTGCCGCCGTCTCCCAGCGCAATATACAGATAACCATCGTGACCAAAAGCAATCTGCCCACCATTGTGATTATCGTATGGCTGGGGTGCGGTGATCAGCACCACTTCAGAACTAAGGTCTGCACGGGTCGGGTCTCCGACGATTGTATTAAATTTTGAAACTACACTCGAACCATCACCTGCCCTGGAGTAATGAACAAAAAAGGTTTGGTTTTCTAAGAACTGAGGATGAAGAGCCAGTCCGAGTAATCCCTGCTCAAAACCTTCGGTGGAGATTTTACCACTTAAGTCCAGGAATGTACTGCTGGTTTGTGGAGCCTTCGTGTTGAAAACCTTAATTTTGCCCGTCTGCTCTACAACATAAGCCAAGGTAGAGTCGCGCCCCGGGAACTGAAGGTCAATCGGTTTCTCAAAGGTGAGACTTGAGAAAATATCGGTGAGTGACACTGTTTGCGCTAAGAATTTATTAGCAAGTTTTTTCAGAAACCTGCGGGGGCTGACTTTGCCCTTCTTACTTTTTCTGAATTTTATTTTTACTAATTTACTGGTGGTAGATCCGGAGGCTTCCGGACAGGTGGTAGTCACAGAAAAAAACAGCTTAACTCTTTTGCGCTTACTCTTTAACCTAGGGAGCTTGCTAACGGAAATAATACTTGGCGCTGCATCGCCCGTAATTTTTGCTAATGAAAGATTAACTTTACTCGCTCTTCTTCCCGCAAAAAGCTCATACTGACAGCCTTGGGCAGAGTGCTCAGGAGAGATAGTCACGGATAGATTCCGCTTGACCTTCTCAACCCTGAGATCAACGCTACCGACCTCCTGTGCCCCAATAGATGAGGCGAGAAAAAGGCTACAGACAATCGCAGTAAGTCGGCTATTATTCATAATGCATTTAGCTAAAAAGACCAACCGGACTGCTGTCGTGCTGCTCATTGAAAACACCCTCAGAATTAATTCCTGCCCAGCCCAGAAGCTCAACAAGCGGTCTCCTAAAATCTACATCAACTTTGAGACGGTTTGAACGGGTTAGTTCAGTTGTCGACGGCAGTGCACCAAAAATCTGATTATTTACCGAACCACCCATCGCCAAATGAGTATTTGCGTAGGCGTGATCAGTCCCCTGCCCACCATTTTCTTTATTTGTCCGTCCAAATTCGGAGAACACATAAACTACGGTATCATTCCAGATGCCAGCACTTTTTAAATCCTGCACAAGTCCGGTCAGACCGTTACTCAGGTCACCGATATTACGGTTAAAGCTGCTAACCTGGTTAGAATGGGTGTCCCATCCGCCGCGGTCCAGGTAGACGATCCGCGGCCGATCACTAAAGCCCGGAACAGTTGAGGTGTAGCTCAATACTCTGGCACAATCCTGGCAGTTTCTGGTAAAGCCAGTTTGCCCATCATTGCCGGCACCTCTGCCGTAATTCCCGGACACACTATAGCCCCTGATGTCGCTGACAAAGTTCAGAGAATTCTCTACGACTTTGTTGCCATTTAGGAGAGCGTCTTTAGCATTATTCTCGACTGCATGCAGGTCATTAATCTGGCGGCTAATATCTCTGGCATGCGCACTGTCTTCATAATCACTGGTTTCGTGTGTTTTGTTTTTTTCATCCTTAAAACGAAATCTGCCAAAGTTACGATTAGAATTGGAATAGGAAGCCAGAGAACTCAGCACCAGCGGAGATTGCCCGCGGGTTTTAAAGTCGATGCGGTTTCCGACACCAAGACCATAGACCTGAAATGTCTCAAGGCTGGCCTTCTCGATTACCCTGCCGAGCCAGCCGCCTTTACCGCCGCCGATATTACCCTGCTCTCCTACGCTATAAATTTTCTGGCAGGTGCTGTGTGAGCCGCCGGGATAAATTGGAATACCAATCTGTTGCAGCATAAACTGATTGCCCAATGTTTCATTAAACAAACGACTAAAGGCCGGATGCAGACCACGCATACTCGCACCGCCAAAACCCGGTTTCAGGACTTGATTAGATGAGGTGTGAATATTTGGCCGTAGCTGGTTATTAACAATATTAGCCACTTCCCCTGAATAGAATGGGAAGACGCCCAGTCCGTCAAAACCACCGGTCAGATTAACGAGCACAACATTCTTACCAACGCCGGCTGCTGATTGCGCATAAAGAAACTTTGGCATCAGCGCGCCCATGTAAGCCAGGGAACAAAAGCCGCCCAGCCCTTGCATAAATTGTCTTCTTGTAAAATCAGCCATAATTCTTTTAGTTAAATTCTATCTTGTTTGAAAATCCGGATGTAAGAACAGAATGCTTAGCAAGCCGGGAATCTTCAGGCGTACCAGATCCTCTTCTGTAGCATCCCAGGCTGTCGGCACTATCTCCCAGTCACTCGGAGATTGGTTAGCCCCAAAATTGCTTACTGATTTATTCAGGTAGTCCAGTAATAGTTGATTCTCCTGAGCAGATAATTCAACGCCAAAGACCCCCGCAAAATAAGTAACGACCTGTTGAGCCGTGGCAGATCCTGCCGGCAGGAGACTCTCCCAAGGCGTGCCCTGATTATTAAAGTAATCATCAAGTTCGTTTAGAATATAAGTAAAATTCTTTTGCCTCTCCAGCAAACTCTGTGCAGTCAGCCATGATTCGCCCAGCTCAATACTCCCTTCACGATTGACACCGCAACCTTTCCAGCCAAAGACTGTCGGAGGATTAAGCGTACCCTGCCCGGAGCGGGAAGTTGCGTTATTGAAAGCTTCAATTAACTTATCGTTTCCCTCATCCTCAAATGGCAAGTCCAACACCTTAAAGAAGGTCATAAAGGCTTCAACAGGAGAAGTGATGCAATCAGATTTTGCGCTGGAATACATTGCGCTTGATGACATGATTTTTTTAAGAACAACCCGCAGATCATACTGACTGGCGATTAAATCAGCAGCTAGTTCACTAACGACAGCCTCAGTAGGATTGGGGTGGATTAACCTGCTAAATAACTTTGCACCAATGTAGCGGGCTGAGCCAGGATGCTGGTAGAGCAAAACATTTGTGAAACTCTCAAAATCCATTCCGGAAGATTCAGCATAGCTTTGACCCGGGAAGATACTGATATCTTCAGGGCTTTGCGGATCTTTCATCCAACGTTTAAAAGTCCAGTCCACGTTGTATTCAGGAATTGTAATATTCCGGGTGGCCGGAGCGTTCGGTGAATTAGAGCTGCGACCACCATCGATTTGTGCGGTATAGGTAACGCGGTCATTGCCATGAACCAAAAATCCGGACATTGCTCTGGTAGAAGGCAGAACATCAGCCTCGCTGTAGTTTGGCCGTCCGGTCACCGGGTCAAGTGGCCCCAGTGTAAAGAGCTCCATCAGTTCACGTCCGTAATTCTCATTAGGCTCATCGACCGTATTAAAACGGTTATCAAGCCAGTAATTCATTGCCAAATCCCAGTGCATGTCACTGACAAGCGTATCAAATCGGCCCAGCGCGTTGTAACGGAGCAGATTAATGTGATTTATAATTGCATGGCTTCGGTCGCGGTCGCTGCTAAAAGAGTTAAGAGCTGTTGCAAAGTGGTCGTGTAGGAGAAACGCCATCCGCTCTTGTACACCGTGCCCGTAGCGCATCAGATAATGCCAGTAATTTCTGCCAGCGTTGGTTGTCCACTCAAAATCCTTTAGCTGATAGCGGGTTTCTCTCGATCCATTGTCGTCAGTATCAACATCAAAATTGTAATCATCCTTGGCTGATTTACTAATTGCCAATGCCTGACTTTGAGCGCCAACCAGATTCTTACTGCCGCCATCGGCGAGCAGAGAATCGACAAGCTGATCGATATTCATTGTCTGGCCACGGGCTACTACGGACTGATCACCACCAAAAGCCACTCGTTTGAGTAATTGTCTGACCTCAGCCGGTGTGAGCTGCTGACGATATTTAGCCAGTGAATTCTTATTCCCGCCAAATGAAAAATTAACTGAGGGAACAGATATCTGAACCCTACCCTTAGATTTCTTTCCCCGGATGTTCCGAACGCGGTAAGTGAAGCTCGTCTGCTCTGGAACGTCATGGCCAATTGTATAGTTCTGTACGGCTCCACTACCGAGAAGCTGCCCAAAGGCTGGTTTTTTCAGGACTGAATAGCTCAGAGCACCCGGCAAACAACGGCTGTTAGAATCAAGCCTGATTGTCGTAGTTGATCCTTCAGCAACCGTTGCAGTCAGAGATTTTGCTCTGGGCTTACATACTACAGCTTTAGTACAACGCTTTGTTTGCTTCACAAGCTGGCGGGCAAATTTGGCTTTGAGTTTTTTTAGCTTAGCAGGATTACGCTTAACCTTCTTTAGTTGCTTCTTTTGAATCTTCTTTAAAGGCTGCCAGATGCCGCTCTCATTATACTGGCCGGCCACCGCTTTTTTACGTTTGCGACTGCAGGTTGTTACAACGCCCTTTTTTGTTGGTTTAAGATTAAATAGATTTTTAGCACCCCGCGCCGGACTGATCTCGAATTGGTCCGCCGCCACTGCGGGCGACCCGATCAAGAGGATGAGACTTAATATAAAACAGAACTTAAAGACGCTATTTTTCATACTACTAATTACAACCTAACAAACTAAAATCACGGAATAATTTGTTTTGGTCGTTAACTACGGTGATGTCATGGCCGCTGGCTTTTGCAAAGCGACAATTGTTTTTAATCGCCCTAAGATCGTAACTACCATTAGGTACACCATCAAAACTAAAACTACCTGAGCTATCAGTGTAGGCGACCCGGTAGCCATCTGTGACCTGAATGCCTGCCACGTTTATTCCGGCAACAGCTGAACTAACCGTACCGCTAATGCTATTACTGCCGCCGGCACTGACTACCTTGGCACTAAAGATCTGACCGAGAGTGTCAGTTTTTTCAATAGATAACTCGCCCGCAAATAAACTATCCGCTGCACCTGCAGGTAAAATGCAGTCCGCGCCATAGAGATTTTGCTCTTCACGTAAGCGACAAATTTCCCGCGGACCTGCTGCTGTATCTGTCAGTAACCTAAAAGCGTTAGCGGCTGGCGGTTTCTGGCATTCGACTCGCAAAGTCGTTTCATCTTTTGATAATTTGAGCTTACATGCCGACCCGCCGCTAATTGCCTTAAACAAGTGTTCGCGCTTATTTACTCTAACGCTCCCCTTCATTCCCATCTGGTAATGGGGGGTACAATAGTATTGATAGCGGTTGCTGCTGGCAGGACTATTTATCAGCGTATCGCGGTCAAACTTAAAATCATAAGTGAAACCTTCAAAGGCAATGCTGGTTGAGAAAACTTTGTCATAAGGTGACTGAACATCCGGGTCCGTGCCGGCAACTACATCATGAAAGTTTGCATTCCAGGTCCACACGACGGTATCGCCCTCATTCACTGTCAGATTCTTGGGGCTAAAGCTATGCTGGAGGACTGCTACATCATGGGTCTCGCCTGAGACAATAAAGGTATGACTACTGCTGGATGCACTCTTACCCGTTCCGGCGGTGACATTAACAACGTAACGGCCGGGCTGCTCCGGTGCAGTGTAACTGAGACTATTGTTGTTGAGCTCCGTTGTTCCAAATAAGGGGCTGTCGGCGACTTCAAGAGCAAAGCTCAAACCGCAATCCTCTGTCACTACCAGCGGTAGAGTCAGCCGCTCACCCGGCTTAGCATTGAGTTTAGTATTTACGACCTGTGGATAGCACTGCTCTCCCTGGTCAGCCTGACCGGCTTTACAAAGTTTTTTAAATTGCTTGTTTTGTTTTTTAATCTTTCTGGTGATCTTACTGAGATTGGGCTTTTGCTTTACCTTAGCTTTTTTTAACTTTTTTTTGTTTAACTTAATGACTGACTGCCATCTATCTTTGATTAAAACACCTGGGAGGTATTTACCGCGTTTATTCTTCTGGCAGATTACTGATTTTTTGCGGAATGACTTTTCGATAAAAAAGCTGTCCTGCGCCATGAGGGAAGTTGCCGGCAACAGCAGGCTCAAACTGATGACTATTAACCCAAATTTTCTAATCAATATCTTCAAATGTTTCTCCGGAATCCGGGATATCTATCGGCAGAGCTGGTCAAATCTTGAGGTGTTTCTTGCTAACTGACAGCTATGACATGGGCTATTGAGTATTAGATGCTCAGAGGCTCCATGATGCTTCAATTATCTGATGTGGCTTGAGCACAGGTTTACTGCCTGAGCATTCCGGAGGTTCCCCGGCTAGAGATAGTCGTAGAGGCGTTTTGATGTGTTCGAATTTATCAGGCGAGCTCAAACTCGCTTAGTTTAATTGAAAACCAATTGACAGTTTTTGTAGACATCTTCATTTCTGAGGTTTAGAGCTTTTTAAGCTGCTTTTTTATTGTGCAGCAATCAAATCTTTTAGCTGGCAACTTTAGTTGGCACAGAGAACTTCGCGTCTCTGAGCTAAAGGTATGCTGTCTGAGGATATTTAAGGGTTGCTAAATAGGGCCTGCTGAAAAAGTCTTTTGTGTAATAAAGCTGAATACTTGGAACTAAATCTGACACCTGAAGTGCAAGGGTTTAAGCCTAAAATGGCTAAAACCCTTGCACTTCACAAACCCGATTAATTGCAATGCTGCTATCGCATCATTAAAGTATATCTTCAGGAGGCCCTAATTTTGTCTTTTCATCAAAAGGAGACTCAGAAAAATCGGAGATTTTTGCGCCAGAAACTTCGTTTCTGCAAAAGAGCGCCGCTCTTCTAAATTGGGGTTACTTATTCAGCACTCCCTACTTACTCCCGAAGTATTAGCAAGTATCTGTTAAGGGTAGTCTGAGATCTAAGTTCAGAGATTGTGTAGTGAAAACACTATTAGTTCCGAACCCTTGGGTGGCAATCAAGTTTTTAAGATCGAAAGAGCAAATCTCTATAGAACCTCACAGCCATCTGCAGTGACCACGATATCATCTTCAATCCGCACTCCGCCTTTTGGTAGTCCGCCTGTGGCTTGAGCAAAGTATAATCCCGGCTCGACTGTAAAAACCATGTCTCGTTCAAAGCGGTCGGTCCCGGGTGGCAGAAAGTCATGGACATCCAGACCTAGACTGTGGCCGAAACCATGCATAAAGAATGGCAAATATGCTTTAGCCTCAACTAAATCACTGGTCGGGCCATTTAGAATCCCGAGAGATCTTAGACCGGTGGTAAGTTCTTTAATAACTAAGGCCTGCACAGTTTTAAATTTCACCCCCGGCTTGATTTTTTTGATCGCCTTCTGCTGCGCGTTTGTCACGATCTCAACAATTTCGTGGTACGCGGAGTCTGCCGCTCCTGCAGTAAAAAAACAGCGGGTCAGGTCTGCACAATAGTGCTGACAGACAGCGCCGCAGTCGATTAGTACTGCCTGATTAGCCTTGAGATTCTCACTTAGTTTTGAATAATGAAGGACTGCCGCATTCCCACCGGCAGCAACAATCGACGGGAAGCCATAAGAGTAATAATCAGCACCAAACTTGCGAAACTGATACTGCAGCGCAGCAGCAATTTGCGCCTCTGTCTGTCCGGCACGGATTTCGCTAGCCTCAATCTCAGCTAAAGCCCGGCGGGTGATCGTAGCGGCTTGCTTAATTAGCTTTACTTCAGAGGCAGTCTTGACCATCCGCAGTGGCGCTGTCAGCAGCTCTGCCTTTTGCAGCTGCATTGATCGTGAGCTAATTGAAGCAAAGCTGGCTTCGATGACGGATCTCAAAAGCGAGTCTTCACGGGCCGCCCGATTAAGGAATAAACCTGCATAGGCAGCGAGCGTCTTCTGCAATGGCTGATGTAACTCGTTAGCTCTATAGTAGACCAGTTCAGCATCTAAACTTTTTGCCAAGGCTGCTGCGGATTCAGTTTTACCTTCCCAGGTTTGCTCAAGCTTGGTCTGCCGGTAGGCAAATAGTGTCGGTCGCTGGTTTGAACTTAAAACCAGATACGACTGCTCCAGATTTGATCCGGTAAGATATACAAAGTCCTTATCCTGCAGAAAGATATCTCTGCCAGCACCGCGATACCTGGGAGCAGCACTGGCAAAAATTGCTGCGGCGGGTCCGGTCTTTTGATTGTCTTTTAAAGCTTTGACAAGCGCTTTAATTCTCTTTTGATACTCTGCCATTTTTTACGAAGCTAAATTTTTAAGCGTCTTCTCCGCTTATCTAATCGAGCTGAAGAAGTACTTTTATGATTTGATCATTATAGAGGGTCACATCTGGTTTCGAAAGCATAAAACCTGCCGCCTTTGGCCAGTTTAATTGCGGCCCAGCGCACAGTCTTAAGGAAGAATTTGCTTTTCTGCTTTAGGGCTAAACTGTTCTACGTAGTGTTTAGCTGACCATTCTCTCGGCCCGTTAATTTTGATTTCAGGTAGTGCGCTATTGCTGTCATTGATGAACGCCAGCTTGCCGTCTCGGATTAAAAAAGTCTCGGGATATCCGGAGACATCAAACATTTTTTTGAGTGTTCCGTCACGGTCAAGGTAGACCGGAAAATTTACTTGATGAGTCTTGATAAATTCATTTACCGCAGAAGCTGAGTCATCGATTGCAATTCCATATACGGTAAACTCTTTACCGCCGAGCTTCTGTTGCAATCGATTTAGATCAGCAGCTTCGGCAACGCAGGGCGCGCACCAGCTGGCCCAGAAGTTCAGCAGGACAGTCCGACCTTCAAAATTAATCTCAGCGGGAGCACCATTAGTCAGATATGACGAAATTTGCGGTATCTTCTCGCCAGGGACTAACTTTAGTTGGTGATTGGTCTTGCATGCAGTCAGCGACAGAAGCAAAAGAGCAAAAGGAATCACTAGCTTTTGTAAGGCCTGGAACATGGTATCAGATCGTTCGGAGACTCGAGAGAGAAAAGAGATCTTAGCGTGCAGAGCGTCTGAGCAGATGAAGAAGTTTAGACTCCCACGACGCAGGCGCAAGAGTTTGACCCCTGCCAGATAGCAAGGGCTTCTAAATTACTTAAGAAACTTAGAGTACTTAGATTTAAACTTATCTACACGACCGGCGCTGTCAACAATTGTATTATTACCAGTATAGAACGGGTGACACTCAGAACAGATACCAACATTGATTTTCTCTAGCGTTGAGCCGGTTTTAAAAGTTGCGTTGCAGCCACCGCAGGTGACTTCAGTCTGTAAATTATAGTCGGGATGGATCGCTTTTTTCATAATCACTCACACAAAATTGAGCGCTTAACATACTAAATTAGCTACAAAAGTCAAGATACAGGACCACACGAGCGTTCGCCAAATAAGATATACAGAGTTCTGCTCAAGCTGAGAAGGGCGCGCTCGAGAGTAAGGCGTGCCAAAAAACCTAAAGCGTAGCTATTCGTCGAAATTAAAAGCTGATGGTTTTCCCTTAAGTGTCCTTAATCCCTGTACATTACCGGCGTGACTATGGTGCCTGCGCCAACAAGGCCAGCGCCTTATTAAACTTTGTCTAGCGTAGAGCATAGATTACCTGCCAAATTGAAGAATCGACCGTCAACGCACCAACGAAAAAAACCTAGTCGAACAGCAGAATCGCGAACACTTCTCCAACCATTTCATAATAGAGACTAATCAAATCGCTGGTATCGCAGCCTTGAGGGTTTTGTAGCTCAAGGATAATAATTTGTCGCATTTGCAGGACTGGCTCTGGCAAAGGGAAAACCAGTGGTAAGTTCCCATTAACACTTGTCTAGATTCCGAATTCTGCCTCTAACCCCGATCAGCCACTTTTCAGATCACTGTGTCCGATCCATACTATAGTCCTCAGGTTAATCTCAGGTTTCTCTATGCTAAGTCGAATTAGTTCGCACATTTTGGCGTTTACGCTTATTCTCATTTCCACCTCCGCCTGCTCTATCCAGCAGCGTAACGCCAACGACCAGAGCATTGATTATCAAAAGCTTGTGCAGAATCCTTTGCTGCCGCACGAAACCAGAGATCTGATGGATACTGCAGCCGGTAATTGGTTCTACGGGCAGGGCTTGGGGCACAGCCTGATCAAGCTGAGTTCTACAATCATTTTCCCGCCGGTTGCAATTGTCTGGCTCGGTGAGCTGGCAACTAATTCGATGGGTTATGAGGTCAAGACCGAGGAGAATTTTACCCGCGCCTATCAGGGTGTGGCGCAGATTCCCGGACATATTACAGCCAAAGCTAGTGGCAAAAAATTTCGTTGTAAAAAAGGAAAGAAACAAGCGCTTAAAGGCGTGCTGCGTAAGCACGAGCATCCGCTTGATTTTTCTGATGTTTAGGTGACACTATCGGCAGACTTAGAATAGTTTTGTTCGCCCGGTTTAAAGTACCTAAAAATGCCTGATTTAAAACAAAAAAACATTGCTGTTGTTATAAAGAAGAAGACCGCAGCGGTAGAGGCTAAACTAACAGAGCTGGCTCACTGGGCAGAGAAACAGGGGTATCAGTTGATCCTTGATTACGACGTGGCTACAACACCAAAAGACGAGCAGGAAGAAATTCACTTAGAGGATCGCTGTCAGCAGCTGTGCAGACACGCAGGAGTAATCATTACTCTTGGCGGAGATGGTACTCTGATTCGGGTTGCTCGCTTTGCAGCCGAGAGTGAGTCAACAATTATTGGGGTCAATTTTGGCAATCTGGGATTTTTGACCGAGATTACTCCCGACGAACTGATCCAGACCTTAGAGAACGTTCTGGCCGGCAAAGCGTTACTTGCCACCAGGGCAATGCTGTCTGCGACTGTTGAACGGGACGGTAAGCAGGTTTTTTATTCCCGCGCCTTAAATGATGCGGTTTTTCTTAAAGAGCCGGATGCCTCAATGGTCACATTTGACCTTAGTCGGGAAGGGGAGCCGGTAATGGCAGTCAGAGCGGACGGTTTAATCTTTGCTACACCAACTGGGTCAACTGCCTATTCGCTGGCAGCCGGCGGATCTATCGTTTATCCGACGCTCGATATCCTTCTGGTGACGCCGATTTGTCCGCATTCTTTAACTAATCGACCGCTGATCGTCCCGCTTGATAATAAACATCAGCTCCGTCTGCAGGAGAGTGACTCTAAGCTCATGCTGACCATGGATGGCCAGAATAATATCTCTCTGCAGGGTGGGGATGTGATCACAATTCGTAAGGCAAAATCAACTGTGCAATTTGCCAGGTCCTCTACAAAGACTTACTTCGATATTTTGCGCACCAAGTTAAATTGGGCAGCGCCCTACCCGCAACAAGGGAATTAGGGCCTGCTGAATAAATCGTGTGTGTCGTAACGGCCACTTCTTAGGGCTAAATCTGTCAGTTGAAGTGCAATGCTGCTTTCGAATCATTTAAATATATCTTCAGGAGGCCCTAAATTTGTCTTCTCACCAGAAAAAGACTCAGAAAAATCGGAGATTTTTTCGCCAGGAACTATGTTTCTGCAAAAGAGCGGCACTCTTTTGGATTAGGGGTTACTTATTCAGCAACCCCTAATTAGCGAACCGGCTAGGGCAAACCGACCGCTTCATTTGCCCGGCGCGATGGCTTGCTGCCCCGAGTCCTCTTCTGATTCTGAGAGTGAGGGGCGAAATTCAAGGTAATGTCAAAAGTCCCTCCTGTCATTTGAACGCCAAAGTTCAGGACTGCCCTTAGATCGTTCCGGGGGAGAGCTCTGATCACAGCAACTCCCGGAGGCTCTCAGTTTTGAACATAAAGTGCCGCGCTGTTGATTCTGTCAGCGCTTTTGCTGTTTTGCTAATCGGCCTATACTAAATCGGTGAAAGACCACCTCTAACATCCCAAGAAAAGCACCATGCTTGCAGAACTCGCAATTGATAACTTTACAATTCTGGAGCACCAGCAGATTAGCTTTGAACCGGGCTTTACGGTTTTGACCGGTGAGACTGGCTCAGGGAAATCAATTATCGTAAAAGCGCTGAACTTTGTCCTCGGGAAGCGCAGCGACAAAACACTGATTGGCGGTTTTGGCGAATTTGCCCGGGTGCAGGCAGTCTTTCGGTTATCAGAGAAGAACTTTCCTAAGATTAAGTTATCACTACCGGATCTGATCACTGAGCCGGAGATCATTATCAGCCGCACTCTGCACAAGAGCGGCCGCAACCAGATCTATATTAATGGGCAGATCAGTAACCTGACTACGCTCCAGATGACCAAAGAACTATTGATCAACATTAGCAGCCAGGGAGAGTTCTCAGAGTTGCTGCAGGCAGATAATCATCGGACTCTGCTCGACTTCTATGCGGATAAACCGGAGTTAGTCTCAGAAGTTAAAGCTCATTTCCAGGATCTGAAAAGCACACAGATCAAAATCAATACCTTAGAGCAGCAGATGGCTGAGGCGCGCGATAAGCAGGATTATCTCAATTTTAATATCAGCCAACTCGAAGCGGTTGAGCTTGTCCCCGGCAAGCGCGAGAGTCTGCAGGCGCAGCTCATGCAGCAGAAAAACCTCAGTGTTAATGCCGGACTGCTCTCTGAAGTGGTTGACCTCTTTGATCAGGAACAGGGGATATTCAGTCTGCAGTCAATACTTGCGCGCAGTGCGTCGGACTTGGGGAAAAAGCAAATTCTTTCTGAATCTGACCTCGCAGGTCTGGAGGAGGTTGATTCAATTCTTAATGATTTTTACCAGAATGTATCGGACCGACAGCAGAAACTTGAAGAACAGATAGAGTCTCAGGACTCAGAAGATTTTGTACCTGCAACGAAACTAGAAGATCAGCTCGCTCAGATTGCTGCCCTGCAACGCAAATTTAGTCGGGATGAGCAGGGGCTTGTTGAGCTGTTAGCGGATTACAAAGAGCAACAGAGGCTTGCTCTTGATGAACAGCCCCTAATTGAGTTGCGTAAGCAGGCAGCTAACCTTGAGCAAAACCTCAGTGATGCGGCAATCAGACTGACAGCTGTTCGCAGGCAGTCATCCGACGAGCTGACAAAAATTATTAATAAGAATCTGGCCGGCGTAGCTCTGGGCCACGCAAAATTTGCGATCAGCGTCACTGATAAGAATTTGAACGCTGACGGGAGTGATCAGGTGCAGTTTTTGCTGGCGGCTAATCCCGGGCAGAAGCTGGCACCGCTGGATAAAGTGGCATCGGGCGGAGAGATCTCCAGAATCTTTCTGGCGATCAAGAAAGCGTTTATTAAAAAGGCGTTTTTTGCAGCCTTATTTTTTGACGAAATTGACACCGGAATATCCGGAGAGGTAGCTGCTAAGGTTGCGGCGACAATCGCTGAGATTGCCAAAGACCAGCAGGTTATCTGTATTACGCATCTGCCGCAGGTTGCCGCTGCTGCCAGCCATCATCAGTTAATAGCTAAAGATGTGAGCAGCGCAAAGTCGACAACGGTGACTATCGTACCGATAAATGAAAAAGAGCGGGCAGCAGAGATTGCTAAGATGTTCTCTGGTGAATCCGATAATAAAGCTGCGCTGAAGGTCGCTGAGAAGATGCTCAAACATTAATCTTTTTTCGCACGTTAATTCGATTGCGGAGAGGTCACGCGCCTGACGGCATGCTGCCCCGAAACGCTCACAAAACGGCTTCAGGGTAGTTATCATCCCATCTAAGCTCGATTAATTTGCGGCGGGATCCAAAATTCGCTAGAGTGTAACAGAAATGTACCGAAGTTGAATTTTACTAGTATTATCGCTTTAAGTACCGCCTACGATGTCTTTTAACGAAAAGAGAAGTTACTACAACCTTTGGATGATTAATCCATTGACAGCCAAGCTTACCCGATTCCAGCTCAATGTCTCCGTTATCAGGTCTGCTGTCTACAGTATTCTTGTGCTTGGTATGTTCGCCGTTTCAGGACTCCAGTATTACAATCAGAACGATTCGACAATGTTTGTGCGCAGCACTAAAGTCGACCAGCTGCAGGTCCAGCTCTCTGAAACTACTGATAAATATAAAGAGATTAAGGATCAGTTTTCACGGCAGCTATCGAACCTGGCTCTGATTATTGAGTCGGCCAGCAGGCTTGGGCTTTTAACGTCAGTTCAGAAGCAGGATTTTGCGGCCCTCGATAGCGTCGGTGGTCTGGAGATTGCCGCCCGGACTAAGCTTACCTGCAAGGGCAGCGATTGCCAGCAGAGTTATGTAGAGCCCTCATCAGTCTCCGCTTTAGTAAATCCGACAGGCAGACATAAATCTTTGCTTGAGACTGCTCAGGGCTACGCTGAACTTATTAATGCGCTGCCTCTGGCAAATCCCTTGAAGGATTCTCGGATTACATCTAATTTTGGTTACCGAAAATCTCCGTTTACTAAAGCTGCCTCTCTGCACAAGGGTCTGGACCTAAAAAGTTATTACGGTGCCCCGGTGCTCAGTACAGCCCCCGGGCGCGTTGTCTTTGCCGGATTTCAGAGTGGTTATGGCAGACTGGTTACAGTTCAGCATTCAGATAAGGTTAAGACACGCTACGCTCACATGTCAGCTTTTAAAGTGAAGAAAGGCGATGCAGTTGAGGTAGGTCAGACAGTGGGGCTGATGGGAAATAGCGGACGCTCGACCGGCCCCCATCTTCACTATGAGGTATTGGTTAACGGACGTCAGATTAACCCATGGAAGCTAATCCAACTTGGCAAACTTGTCCGTACCAAAGATATCGAGCAAATTAAGAAGATCTCCTAAGTGCGGTTCCGCTAGACGGCATCTCATTTGCAAGCGGCTTGCGCTTGTAAATCACCAAGAATCTGTTCTGAATCTTTCCGCATTTAAGCGGCTATTAAGATGCTGTTTCGAAGCCTTGGGTTCTCACAAATTAAAAGTTTTAGTCGTCAGCAATTTCTACTTTTTAAATAGACCGCAATTTACGAACCTAGTGCACAGGGTTCTTGCAGGTGTCGATGCTTCTTTCCTCATTGCACGTTCAGCTCATCCACTTTTGCTGCAGCGGGGAATTATAGGTCATGGTATTCTAATCCATCCGCTAAGAAATTATTAATTTATAGATCGCGAAAAAGCAGCATGTTTAAAGACCTAATCAGCAAATTAAAAAGCTATTCCCTTTTTATTTTGGGCCTGCTCATCCTGTGCGTAGCGCTGATTTTAATTTCTGCGCTTGTATATAAATCTGACGAAGCCAGTATTTCGTCCGGGCAAATTTCCGAAGATTTAATTGCCAGAAGAAAGCACCTGATTGAAGAGGTTGCTCATGCCCAATTCTCTCCCGCGCAGTCTCCTTCGTATGTCTCTGATATCTTTAAAATCGAGTGGGCGATTGGTACCATGTCAATGACCAGCCTTGCGCTGGCGAACATCGCTTTTATCGACCCTACCACTCGAGAGCAATCTTTAACGGCGATTGAGAGTATTATCGAGAAGTTCCTGAGCAAGGAGATCCGAGCATATGAGCTGCACTATTGGGGCGTTGACGCTTTGGATGCTCTTGGTACGGAAAACGGACAGATCGGCTACCTCGGTCATTTTAATCTTGCTCTGGTTTCTTATCTGCTGCTCGGAGGAGAAAAGTTGCGGTACGTCCAGCTGTATCAGAAAATCTCAGAGCGTCTGATCCAAAGAATTAATCAGAAGAAGAGTGTTTTTCTTGAGACTTTTCCAAACAAATATTATCTCCCTGATAATCTGACGGTTTATGCAAGCATCGCTATGGGAGCTCACGTCTATTCTGATTTCTATGCTGAGGAGTTGAGCGCGATCAGCAAGTATCTGCAGGAGCAATGTATTGATCTGCAACAAGGCTTGATCCAAAACTGGGTTGATGCAGATGAGCGCTGCTATGGCGGCACCAGAGGCAGCTATGCAGCATGGAATAATTTTTTCTCATTTTATTTGGACGCTCAGTTTGCAAAAGAGCACTACCAACGGGTCAAAGCCAATTTTCTTCAGCGCCTTCCCCTAGGTTTTAACAGCCTTCGGGAGTACCCGGTCGGTAAAAGCGGGAAGGGGGACATTGACTCGGGCCCGGTGATTCTTGGTCAGAGCACTTCTGGCACAGGCTTCATTATAGGTGCTGCAACTCAGCAAAAGGATATCTTGGCACTCAGGGGTTTACTCAGGACTGCTGATTTAGTCGGAACCTCATTTGAGTTCAAAGGAAAGCGTAGCTATGTTGTAGCGCCGCTAATTGCCGATGCCATTATGCTCGCTATGAAGTCTGCAGGGCCTCTGGACAGTCGGTTTACTAAGCACTCAGATAGCCTGACCAATTAAGTTCCCAAGCATTGGGGTCGGCGATCTGGTTTTATTGAGCCAGGTGCTCGTAGAATGTTTACGATCTGGTAGCCCGGACTACTCACACTCAGCCTGCAGTCGATTGGTATTGTCACCTGTCGAATTTAGGAGGTTGCTTACTGCGGGACCTGTATTTATCAAGTAAGCCCTCGCGGAGTTTGCCTCTGTGTTCTGTTAACTCCCGGGGATTTTTAAGAATGATTGCGATGTCGCATCTGACCAGAGGCGGTCGGCCAGTTGAGCGGCTTCTCTATCGGCGACAGAACCAACTGCAATCGAAGTAAGAACTTAGCTGTCCATGCTCTCGCAACTAGCCTTTCTACCTTAGGCGCAAGTTTAATGACTTTATCCGGCAGATTCGGATCGGCTATTTGGAAAACAACAGCAAGCTAAGGGCTAAGTTATTTGGCCTGGTCTTAGTTTATCTGGTCTCAGTTCATCACCAGGAAGTCATTGCGGCGATATTAAACTGATTATGTCAATTAAACTGGCATTAAAGGTATAGGCTCCAACTATCGGTCCGGAAAAATGAGACTGCCTGGCGAATCTGCAGAGCCGTCCTGAGGTTCTTTCTGGTGCTGCTGCTGGGGGTCGGTCATAGTTGATAATCTTTATAAAAAATAGGTGGTCGGTGTAGGATCGTGCAATCGCCGCAACAGAGGTCCCAGCTAAGGTCTTCGGGATAAACCGCCTTTTAGTGGATGGCTATAGATGGTCTAAAAGTAGACAACTGTGATTCGAGATCCTGAGGGCCTAACGCGGCCCACTAAGGCTTCGCCATGGCCGGCGAATTGATGGCCGAACGGCCCTAGGCGTTATCTTGTTTTGCTTAGAACTATCGGTCAGATTAGTCCGGGTGCTGCGCGTTAAGCGGGCTTATGTCATCAAGTAGGCGTATGGTCAGGTCCTGGTTATCAGACCGCCCTGAGGATTTCTCTATCCCAAGCGGGGGGACTTTTGCCGGCAAGAATATCTACCTCTGCCACTCCCGGCCTCTCTACGCTGCGGATGTCACCTGTGTCAGGTCCGCACTCCACTCGGAAGGTGCTATGAGCGGGCGATCCCAGCTGTGCCGTCGAGTTTTAGCCATTCTGCAGAGAGACCCGAGATGGCCCTATGAGGCATTGCTGGCCCAGTGCTAATCTGATAGTTTTTGCACACTATGAGTAATACAAGAAGAAAGATTTCATTTATCGGCGCCGGAAATATCGGAGGTACTGCTGCTATGATCGCCGGGATGCGCGGACTTGGTGATTTAGTGCTATATGATGTCGTCGACGGCATGCCTCAAGGGAAAGCGCTTGATATCTCACATCTGGCGCCAGTGTTTAACGCCGATTTTAAGATTAAAGGAACAACTGATATCGCAGATATTGCTGATAGTGATGTTTGCATGGTCACTTCAGGGCTTGCCCGTAAGCCGGGGATGAGCCGCGATGATTTGCTTAAAACCAATGCTGGGATCATTAAATCTGTTGCTGAGGGCATTAAAAAATACGCACCGAATGCCTTGGTAATTGTCACTACCAATCCGCTCGATGCCATGGTTTATCAGATGTTTAAGGCTACAGGCTTTGACCCGGCCAAAGTCGTTGGCATGGCTGGTATTCTAGACACTTCCCGCTATCGGGCCTTTTTGGCTGAAGAGCTTAATCTCTCAGTTGCATCTGTTAATGCCTTTGTCCTTGGTGGGCACGGCGACTCAATGGTGCCGGTCAGATCTAATACAAATGTTGGTGGTGTTCCGATTGAGCAATTACTCAGCAGTGAACGGCTTGACGCTATTGAGCAAAGAGTGCGAGGAGCCGGAGGAGAGGTCGTCAAACTATTAAAGACGGGCTCTGCCTACGCATCTCCAGCAGCTGCAAATATCGAGATGATTGAGAGCTATCTTTTTGACCAGAAAAAAGTTTTGCCGGCTGCGGCATATTGCTCCGGTCAGTATGGTATTGATGGTTACTACATTGGAGTGCCAGTTGTAATCGGTGCAGGCGGAGTAGAGAAGATTATTGAGATTGAACTGACTGAAGATGAGAAATCTCAGTTAAATGTTTCTTTTGAGAATGTTAAAGATTTAGTGAAGGCATTGTAGGCATGATGATATTAGAGTTTTATCGGTCAACTATAGGTAAGAAGTTTGCTGTCGCTCTGAGTGGCTTGTTCTTATTATTTTTTGCCCTTGGACATATGGCGGGGAATTTAAAGATTTTTGCCGGCCCGGGTACAGCGGATCATCCTTCAAAGATTGATCTTTATGCTGAATTTCTCAGAACTTTTGGCTCAGATATTTTTGGTTACACAGGTTTTCTCTGGATCTTTCGGGTTCTCTTGATAGCAGCAGTAGTAATTCACATCGTTAGCATCCTTCAGCTCAGGGCTATTAACAAAAGAGCGCGCGGCGACGACTACAAGGTAGTTAAGAAGAGCTTCAGTACGCGGATCATCAGTCTGATGTTTGTTGGTGGTCTGATCGTCGCCTTTTTTATCGTCTTTCACATTTTTCACATGACGTTGGGAACGATTCATTCAAACTTTGAGCACGGCGCAGTTTATTCGAACATCTACACCGCTTTCGAGAATCCGTTAATTTCTTTGTTATATATTATTAGCGTCAGTTTTTTAGGGCTTCACCTATACCATGGGGCATGGAGTGTTTTTCAGACTCTTGGTATCAATTCAGAAAAGTACAACGATTATTACAGACTCTTTGCTAAGGGGACTGCCGTTGCCATAACCTTAGGTTTTGCAATCGTTCCAATCGCAATACTCACCGGCTTTTTATCAGCTCCGTAAAGTTATGACTGTATTAAATTCTAACGTTCCCAGCGGGGACATTAACAATAAGTGGACTCAACACCGTTTTGAGACCAAGCTAATTAACCCTGCTAATAAGCGAAAGTTTAAGGTAATTGTCGTTGGTACTGGGCTGGCTGGCGCGTCAGCTGCATCTTCGCTGGCTGAGCTCGGTTATCAGGTCGAGGCTTTTAGTCATCACGATTCGCCGCGTCGCGCACACAGTATTGCTGCACAGGGTGGGATAAATGCCGCTAAGAATTATCAGAATGATGGGGACAGCGTGTACCGCTTGTTTCACGATACGGTCAAAGGTGGAGATTTTAGGTCCCGCGAGGCAAATGTTCACCGGCTGGCTGAAGTTAGTGTTAATATTATCGATCAGTGTGTTGCTCAGGGAGTGCCGTTTGCGCGCGAATATGGTGGCTATCTCGATAACCGCTCGTTTGGCGGAGCTTTGGTTTCACGCACCTTCTACGCGCGGGGCCAAACTGGTCAGCAGCTACTGTTGGGCGCCTATTCAGCGCTTTCCAGGCAAATTGCTGATGGTGCAATCAAGATGCACAATCGCTCAGAACTTCAAGACATCGTAATCGGTGAGAATGGCGCTGCTGCGGGTATTACTGTGCGAAATCTTACTACCGGTGAGATTTCCTCTCACGCCGCAGATGCAGTCGTGATGGCTACGGGGGGGTACTCAAACGTCTATTATCTCTCAACCAACGCAAAGGCTTGTAACGTCACTGCTACTTTCCGGGCTTATAAAAAAGGCGCACACTTTGCTAACCCCTGCTACACGCAAATTCATCCGACTTGTATCCCTGTCAGCGGCGAGTACCAGTCAAAGCTTACGCTGATGTCAGAGTCGTTGCGTAATGATGGCCGTATCTGGGTACCACGTAAGGGCGATGACCAAAGAATGCCGAGCCAGATTCCTGAGAGCGATCGCGAGTATTATCTTGAGGAGCGTTACCCGACTTTTGGTAACCTGGTGCCGCGTGATGTTGCCTCCCGTAATGCCAAAGAGCGTTGTGACAGCGGTTTCGGCGTTGGTAAAACCGGCCTCGGTGTCTATCTTGATTTTGAAGCTGCAATCAAACGGCTCGGTAAAAAAGCAATTGTTGATAAGTACGGTAATCTTTTTGAGATGTATCAACGGATTACCGGCGAAGATCCTTACGAGACTCCGATGCGTATTTTCCCTGCACCACATTACACAATGGGCGGTCTCTGGGTTGATTATAATCTGATGACCACAGTGCCTGGCCTATTTGCAATTGGTGAAGCAAATTTCTCTGATCATGGAGCTAATCGGTTAGGGGCGAGCGCCTTAATGCAAGGTCTTGCAGATGGCTATTTTGTGCTGCCTTATACGATCGGGGCTTTTCTTGATACGATCAGTCCCGGTGAAAACCAGCCTGGGCACGACGTCTTCCGCGCATCTCAGCAGGAGACGGCGCAGAAAATTACCACGCTGTTAAATCTCAAGGGTAAACGCTCAGTAGACTCAGTCCATCGTGATTTGGGCCGGGTGGTCTGGGATTGTTGTGGGATGACCCGGTCCGAGAAAAGTCTTAAAGAAGCATTGCAGAAAATTCCTGAGATTCGGGAGGAGTTTCTTAGTAATACAAATGTTGTTGGCGATGCCGATGATGTAAACTCCACCCTTGAGAAGGCAGGTCGGATTGCTGATTTTATCGATTTTGCTGAGCTGATGTGTGTTGATGCCTTGGACAGAGAAGAGTCCTGCGGAGCACATTTCAGAGAAGAATTTCAGACTGAAGAGGGTGAAGCCAAACGGAATGATCAGGATTATTGCTATGTGTCTGCCTGGAAGAATACCGGGGATACAGCCAGGCCACATCTGGATAAGGAAGAGCTTTATTTCGAAAATGTAGAACTAACGCAAAGAAGTTATAAGTAAGAATGAAAATTAACCTAAAAGTATGGCGTCAGAAAGATCAGCAATCAGCTGGCAAGTTTGAGACCTACCCGCTAACTGAGGTCGACGACCACATGTCCTTTTTGGAGATGCTCGATTATCTTAACGAGCAACTAGAGGTGCGGGGTGAAGAACCAGTAGCATTTGAACACGATTGCCGGGAGGGGATTTGTGGCTCGTGTGCGATCCAGATCAATGGCAGTGCCCATGGCCCGGAGAATAAGACAACCGCCTGTCAGCTCCATATGCGAAGTTTTAAGGACGGCGATACTATTGTTGTCGAGCCTTGGCGCTCAGAGGCTTTCCCAATCATCAAGGATTTGATTGCTGACCGTTCATCCTTTGACAGAATCATCCAGGCCGGAGGGTTTATCTCGGTTAACACTGGCTCTGCTCCCGATGCAAACCTGATTCCAATTGGTAAGGCTACCGCCGATAAGGCGATGGACGCTGCGGCCTGCATCTCCTGTGGTGCCTGCGTGGCCAGTTGTCCGAACGGGTCTGCAATGCTGTTTACTGCAGCGAAGGTTTCTCATCTGGGAATGCTGCCGCAGGGACAACCAGAGCGTTATACGCGGGTCAAGTCAATGGTTGAGCAGATGGATGCTGAAGGATTCGGTGGCTGCACCAATTATGGAGCCTGTCAGGAGGCTTGCCCCAAATCAATCAGCATTGAATTTATTAGTAAGATGAATTCGGACTACCTCAAAGCGCAGTTTCTTGGTAGAAAATCCCGTAAGAAAAAATTAGAAGTACAGTAATCGCAGAGAACTTCTGCATAATCTTAACGTAATTAAAGCATAGTATGAACCTACACGAATACCAGTCTAAAAGAGTGCTTAAAGAATTTGGTCTGCCCGTACTTGACGGCTACCTTTGCTATACTCCCGGAGAGGCAGAAGCCGCTGCGGACAATCTTGGCACTCCCGTTTGCGTTGTCAAAGCCCAGGTGCATGCTGGTGGCCGTGGCAAGGGAGGGGGGGTCAAACTTGCGAAATCCTCAGCTGAAGCCAGACAATATGCTGAGGAGATTCTTGGGATGCACCTGATCACTCCGCAGACTTCTAAAGAAGGAAAGTTAGTCCGGAAGGTATATGTTGAAGCTGGTTGCGAGATCAAGAACGAACTGTATCTGAGCCTATTAGTCGACCGGACAAAAAAAGCAATTTCAGTTGTAGCAAGTGCTGAAGGTGGCACTGAGATTGAAGTTGTTGCTGAGAATACTCCCGAGAAAATTAAAGAACTGACTATTTTGCCTGAGGCCGGCCTACAAAGCTTTCAGGGAGTTGAGCTGGGGCTTGAACTCGGCTTGCCTATTAAGCTGGCGCGTAAGTTTAGTCAGGTTCTGGGGAAACTCTACCAGGCATTCATTGAAAAGGATTTATCAATGATTGAGATAAACCCCTTGGTGATTACTGAGGATGATCAAATTATGCTGCTTGACGCTAAATGTAGCGTCGATGATAACGCTTTGTTCCGGCATCCCGACCTTAAGCTAATGCTTGATTACGATGAGCTTGATTCCCGTGATCTTGAGGCTGAGAAACATGACCTGGCCTACGTTGGTTTAGACGGCAGCATCGCCTGCATGGTAAATGGTGCTGGTCTGGCCATGGCTACAATGGACATTATTAAGTTCAACGGTGCTGAGCCGGCTAATTTTCTGGATGTCGGTGGTGGAGCTGACGAGAAAAAGGTGGCTGCAGCATTTAAAATCTTGCTGGCTGATGACAATGTTCGTGGGATTCTGATCAATATCTTTGGTGGCATTATGCGTTGCGATGTGCTGGCTGAAGGGGTTGTTTCTGCGGCAAAAGAGATTGGCGTGCAAGTCCCTTTAGTTGTGCGGCTGCAGGGTACAAATGTTGAGCAGGGACGTGAGATTCTTAAAAATTCAGGTCTGAAGATTGAAACTGCAGAGACCATGCAGGAAGCATCGGCCAAAATTATCGAATTAACAGCTTAGGCTAATCAGGACAAAATATGAGTATTCTAGTAAATAAAGACACGAAAGTAATCACGCAGGGGATGACCGGTAAAAGCGGGTCTTATCATACTCTGGCTTGCAGAGATTACGGCACCCAGATGGTAGCAGGCACTGCTCCGGGCAAGGGCGGCACAACGTTTGAAGGTATACCGGTGTTTGACACGGTCCGTCAGGCCAAGAACGACACCGGCGCTAATACGAGCGTGATCTATGTTCCGCCAGCATTTGCTGCTGATGCAATTATGGAAGCAATTGCTGCACAGCTAGAGCTGGTAATCTGTATCACTGAAGGAATCCCTGTATTGGATATGCTTAAAGTTAATTCATTTCTTGCAAAGTTTCCCGAGACAAGATTAATCGGGCCGAATTGTCCGGGGGTGATCACTCCCGGTGAGTGTAAGATTGGTATAATGCCTGGCCACATTCACAAACCAGGGCGGATTGGCGTTGTCTCGCGCAGCGGAACTCTGACTTATGAAGCGGTCTATCAGCTCTCTGAATTAAACCTGGGCCAGTCAAGCTGTGTCGGAATTGGCGGTGACCCGCTTAATGGTACTAATTTTATTGACTGTCTGAAGCTGTTTAATGATGACAAAGATACCGATGCTGTAGTGATGATCGGAGAAATCGGTGGTTCGGCTGAAGAAGAAGCTGCCTCTTGGATAAAAGCTAATATGAAGAAACCGGTGACGGCATTTATCGCGGGAGCAACAGCTCCGAAGGGTAGAACCATGGGTCATGCCGGAGCGATAGTATCCGGTAACAGCGGTACAGCCGAGGCTAAGTACGAGGCGCTTGAAGACGCTGGGGTTTCAATTTCAAAATCACCTGCAACGATTGGTGACGTACTAAAGTCCACACTCTAACTTATTAACCGGATCTGCTGATGAAACTTCTGGGCTTAGGTAATGGAATTGTCGACTTGTTAATTCGTGTTGAGGATGATTTTTTAGCAAGACATCACCTAAAAAAAGGATCTGTGGAACTTGTCGATGCTGATACTCAGCAGAAGTTGCTGACTACGCTAAAGGACAGTCCTGCAAAGATTGCCTGCGGGGGATCTGTTGTTAATTCGATTTGTTTATTTGCTGCGGCAACACCGGCAGATTCTGCAGGGGTTATCACTTGTCTTGGTCAGGACGATCTGAGCAACCATTACGCTGACAATCTAAAACAGTTGGGCGTAATCCACGCTGATAATATTTTTGGTAGCGAACAGGCAACCGGCAGCTGTTTAGTATTGGTTACCCCTGATGGTGAGAGAACTATGCAAACTTGCTTAGCTGCCACTACAGAGATCTCAGCAGTTCAAGGCGAAACAGATTTTTTGGCTAATGCTGATTATGTTTTTGTCGAAGGCTATCTTTTTGCCACAGATTCGGCTGTCGGATTAATCGATTCAGTTACCTCCCGGTTAGGGCCAAATCAAAAGCTGGCTCTGACGCTATCAGCTGAGTTTATTGTTGAGGTTTTCCGGTCGAGAGTAGAGGCGATTCTTCCCAAGGTTGACCTGCTGTTCGCTAATGAATCAGAAGCCAAAAGTCTCTGTGGCGAGGGGTCCCCTGCTAAAGCGGCCATGGCAATTGCTGCAAAATATCAGATTGCGGAGGTTGTGGTAACTGCCGGCAGTGATGGTGCTTATTACTACAATCTTGCTGCCAGGGAGCTGCGCCACCAGCCGACAATCGTCTGCGAACCCAGCGATTTAACGGGAGCTGGCGATGCTTTTGCGGCTGGATTCTTCAAGGGGCTTCAAGTAGCTGAGAATACAGATAAAAATAATGCAGCGATAGCTCTTAAGTATGCAACGGTTTTCTCTCATCAGGTCATAACTACACTAGGTGCGCGTTCATCAGCAATTACTGCGGAATTTCCGCAACCTGCAGGCGCCTCTGATTCGGTCGTAGTTAGTTAATACGGCAGTTTAATAACCGTCTAGAGATTAGCTGTGCGCAAATATATCCTGCCGATCATTGCTGTTTTTGTAATCGCCGTACTGATCTTTCTACCTGATATCCTAGGCATCCATAGTGTGACGATCGAAGATCAAGAGAAGCTAGATAGCGAACAGGTTGAGCCCGGTAAAAAAGAGGCGCTGATTAAGGAGAATGAGCGGGAAGAAAAACCAGCAAAAAGTAATAATCTCGATCAGATCGAAGAGGAGTATCTTGGCTCTGAGCGAGAAAAGAATAGATCTGAGTCTACTGATGATCCAGCTGAGGAGCCCGCCAAGGAGGCTAAACCAAAGGTTAAGGATGACCGGGCTCTCGGCCCGCGTATTGGCCAGTTTTTATCCGGCCAGGTCGCTAAGGGAAAAAAGTCAGAAGAGGGAAAGGGAACAAAAAAAGGTAGGAGCAAGAAAAGTCAACGTTCCTCAAGCACTTCTGCTGCACCTGAGAAGGTCAGTTTCAGTCGGTTAAACGATTGGGAATACATTCGCTCAGAGTTTGTGCAGAAGCGGCTCAAGGCAGTCTTGGTGCAGGTTGATGATTTATCAGACCAACTTAAGGGCACCGATTATTCTCTGAGTAAACAAGTTCTGCGCGAATACACAACTGAGCTTGCGCAGCTAATTGACCATAAGCAAGGAGTCGGCAGTACTGATGTCTTGCCACGCGATATCTTTAACCAACTCGAGAAACTTGACCTCCGCGTTTTGACCCGACTCTTACAGGAAGATGCTCCCCGCAGTCTGATTGTCCAATGGTATAAGATCGACCTTTCTGATTTTTATAATTCCGGACGGGTGCAGGGATTTAAATCACTTGCAATCACAAATTTTAATCCGCGCCTACAAATTCACGAGATTATCTATTACCTAAGAGAGGACGCCTGGCAGTCTACCTCAAATGATATAGCTAATTTAGAGGTGAGCCTCGTGCTGCTTAAGGATAGCATTAAATCCATTAAGTTATTTAAAAATAATCTGCTTGTTCAGGAGTTGACTAAGTCAGTTGATTATCTGACGGGGGAGTGGTCATTTGTCACGTTAAAAATTGATGACCTTGATGCTAATTACCTTGTCGAGGTAACTGATAACGCCGATAATAAGGTCAGCAAGATTTACAATTTCAATAAGGCGTTTGACCTGATCAAGACGAAACTTCTCACCTACGATAAGGACCAGCTGATTGTAAAGACTGCCCACCTCAGAGATAACTTTGCCAGCGAAACAAATTATCTGGACCAGCATTATCTGTTTGAGGATCCTCTTCAGAAAGAGCTAACAGAAGAATTTCCTAATGGGGAGTTTGAGCGTTTCTGACCTTTGCTGATAATGCGCGACTCGCTTTGAGGTTCTTAAAGTCAACGCAGAGTTTAGGAAGGACAGCGGTTTGTCGCAGTTTGAGCGTGTCCGATTTTGCCGAAGGCAGCGAAAGAATTTACCTCTACGCGGTTCCCCAAGTTGCTTCTGGCGCTGGTGCTATAGTGTGATGGGGCCTTTTTACGGACCACCTTCAGACTTGGTCCGATAACGGTTATTCGTGGCGAGCTAAGGAAACTAATTGTGCACAGCTTGATAAGGCCTTACTGCCTACAAATTACTTGGTTAGCAATACCTAAGGAGGGCCTGCTGAGAAAGTCGTTCGTGTAACAATGCCCGATACTTTCGGCTAAATCTGATACCTGAAGTGCGAGGGTTTTAGCCTCAGATGGCTTAAACCTTTGCACTTCATCCAAACCTGACTAATTGCAATGCTGCTAACGCATCATTAAAGCATATCTTCAGGACGCCCTATTTTGTCTTTTCACCAGAAAAAAACTCAGAAAAATCGGAGATTTGTGCGCCAGAAACTACGTTTCTGCAAAAGAGCGGAGCTCTTTTGACTTAGGGGTTACTTGTTCAGCAACCCCTAAGTATCCAATTTAGTTTGAGTAGGCAGTCAGTTTTCGATACTCTTGCTCGACTTTCTCTACTTTTTTACTTGAGCACTAATGTCTGAACAGGAAACTTCGATTGATAGTCAGGCAGAGCTCAGAGAAACAATGCTCGAGCAGAAAAAATTTATAGAGCTCTGTATGTCCGCGGGTCGTCAGGCCGCTCTTAAAAACTTTGGGCAGGCAATCAGAGAGTTTGAGCTGGCCAGCAAACTCAAGCCCGATTCCCGCCTCGTAGCGATAAGTCTCGCGGCCGCACTTTCGCAACACGACCCCTCGGAACTCAGTCAGTATAAGGCGCTGACCCAATTACATCGTGCTCTGGATAAACATGAGGAGGCAGGAATGACTGATTTAGTTATCAGAGGTATGATCGATAAGATTGAAGCCACCTTTAACTGATCAGAACCTGCAGAGAAAGCCCTTAGTATATAACCATTAAGCAGTGCCTGCTGAAAAGTTTCCTGTGTATTGATACCGAATGCTTTGGACTGAGTCTGACCTTTAAAGTCCAAAGATCTCGGCCGAAAGACCTTGCTTTCCATCCAATCCTTATTAGGGCCTGCTGAAAAAGTCTTTTGTGTAATAAAGCTAAATATTGAGGACTAAATCTGACACTTGAAGTGCAATGCTGCTATCGCATCATTAAGAATATCTTCAGGAGGCCCTGATTTTGTCTTTTCACCAGAAGAAGACCTAGGAAAATCGGAGATTTTTGCCCCAGAAACTACGTTTCTGCAAAAGAGCAGCGCTCTTTTGTATTAGGGGTTACTTGTGCAGCGACCCCTAATTTGGTCCTGCTAAAGATGCCATTCGCGTTGTAAAGCCTAATGCTCAAAGCTAACTCTATTACCGAAAGCGCAGTGGTTTTGGCCATGTTTGACTAAAAACCCTACGTTTCAGAAAACCGATTAGTTAGGGGGTGCTGAATAAGAACCCCCTAAGTGTATTTACAGGAGGTATAAATAACCGAGTGATCTTATCCGGAAATCTTTGCCAGGGCAGCAAAGCTCTCGGGCAGCAGACTGGCTCCGCCGACCAGAGCACCGTTGACGTTTTCAACAGCGATAATCTCCTGGTAGTTCTCAGGCTTGACACTACCTCCGTAAAGAATTGATGCTGCGGCAGTATGTTCTGAACCTTTAGTCAGGCTCTTCCGGACAAAATCAGTGGTCTCGCTGATCTGTTCGACACTGGCTACTTCTCCCGTACCGATCGCCCAGACGGGTTCATATGCGACTATGATTTGGTCGCGACGAAGATTGCTAACATCTTTGATAGCTTTAAACAGGTCAGAGAGCTGGTCTTCTAACACTGCGTTGGTCTTGCCGGCTTTACGCTCGGCCAATGACTCGCCCACACAGAATACAAGTGTCAAACCGTGCCTGAGAACAGCTGCCGATTTTTTCTGCAGGAGGTCGGACTTCTCAGCAAACACTGTCCGGCGTTCGGAATGCCCGATTAATACGAAATCTGATTTGAGGTCAGCGCACATCTTAGCAGAGACTTCTCCGGTAAAAGCTCCGGAGTCTTCATAGTAAGCGTTTTGAGCGCCGAACCAGACAGCAGACTGACCGTGCTGACTCAGCAACTGTGGCAAACAAAGAAAATTAGCAGCCAGACCCAGCCTGGTCTCGCTATTAGGAGAAAGCTTCTGACTAAGCTCGCTCATAAAACTCTCTGCCTGTTTCGGCAGAAAATTCATTTTCCAGTTACCAATCAAGTACTTCTTCATCACTTAGCTTCTTGCCTAAACTACTAGTCTAAATATTTTGTCTAAGACTTTAAGCCGATAAATTTAGCGACATCAAGCATCCTATTAGAGAAGCCCATCTCGTTATCATACCAAGATACAATCTTGACCATTCGTTTATTCACGACAAACGTACTCAGAGCGTCAATGATTGAAGAGCGGGGGTCACCAGTGTAGTCAATTGAGACAAGCGGCTCTTCGCTGTAACCCAAAATACCTTTTAGCTCATTCTCGCTGGCAGCTTTAAGTGCCTGGTTTACAGTCTCAACATCCGTATCTTTCTTGACCAGACAAACAAAGTCAGTCAGAGATACATCTGGCGTAGGGATTCTGACCGACATTCCATCGACAATCCCTTTAAGTTCCGGCAACACCAGGCCGACAGCTTTCGCTGCGCCTGTAGAAGTTGGAATAGCAGATACAGCGGCAGCTCTGGCGCGGCGCAGATCTGAGTGCGGCAGGTCAAGAATGCTTTGATCATTTGTATACGAGTGGATCGTTGTCATAGTGCCGGACTCAATCCCAAAGTTCTCAAGGATAACTTTGGCCATCGGCGCCAGGCAGTTAGTAGTACAAGATGCGCAACTGATAATTTTGTGCTCTCCCACCTTAAAATCGTCGTTGTTAACACCAAAGGCGATCGTCAGGTCAGGGTCGGGTGACGGTGCAGAAATCAGCACAGTTTTAGCACCTGCGGTTAAGTGCATACTTGCTTTCTCTTTGGTACGGAATATTCCGGTACATTCAAAAACGATATCGGCACCCAGCTCTCCCCAGGGTAGTTCTTCGGGATTGCGAACTGCTGTAATCTTGATTTGGTCACCATTTACGGTCAGAACGTTGTCACTGACTGAGATTTCACCGTCAAACTTACCGTGCACGGAATCATATTTAAGCAGGTGAGCCAAAGTTGCAGCGTCTGTAAGGTCATTGATGCCAACAACATCAAAATCAAATTCAGACTTACGCTTGATCAGGCTGCGCAGGACATTGCGGCCGATCCGCCCAAACCCGTTAATCGCAATTTTAGTTTTCATAAGTCTTGAGAGGTAAAATAGTTAATTTTTAACATAAACAAGCTATCGCTAAGCTCAGCCGATTGCAACATCCTCACCCCCTCTAAACTGTTTCCTATTGTACCGTTCCGGTCACTTTCCCCAGGGGAACAACCATCTACCGCCCCACAAAGCAGAGTCAAGGGACATTTCTCCCCGTTATCCCGGAACGCAGGTTCCGGAATAACGTAAGAAGTGTCCTGTTGGCACACGATCGTCAGAAAATTATAACCTGCCTCCCCCAACATCTCTCCACCACGTGCGCCAACAGTCGCTAAGACCCCACAGCGTCTTTAGCTTTAAAAATTATTGTGTTCTACTTTGTAGAAATTTTTTAATAGTAATAAGCTACCGAGTATGAATATATTTGAGATGGTTGGCGCTTCAGGGTTTGTGGTGCAACTTGTATTGTTTATCCTGATTTTCTTATCCGTAGCGAGCTGGGCGATCACAGTTGCCAAGATTCTGCAGTACTCGAAGGCCAAGAAAGATTCAAAACAGTTTGCTGAAGAGTTTTGGGAATCAAGAAATTTCACGAAAGTCGATGAATCCTGCCGGCATCTCTCCGCCAGCCCGCTTGCTCAGGTTTTCTCAAGCGGCTACCGCGAGCTCAGTCAAATTCTGCAGGAAGAGAAGCTCAATAAGAATAGCACCACCCCTCAGCCGGATAACCACTTGCAGATCAGTATGCTGAACACTGCAATGCAGCGGGCGCAGTTTGATGAAAGTTTGCGCCTGGAAAAAGGTCTGACATTTCTGGCCAGCACAGCGAGTGCTGCCCCCTTTATTGGTTTGTTTGGGACTGTTTGGGGCATCATGAACGCATTTAGCGGTCTGAGTGAATCTACAAACACCACAATTCAGGCCGTTGCCCCCGGAATGTCCGAGGCACTTGTTGCAACGGCGATTGGCCTGGCAGCAGCAATTCCTGCAGCTGTAGCTTATAATTACTTTGCAGTGGCGGTGAAAAACTTTCGGGAGAATATGAATAAGTTCTCCGGCGAGTTTATCAGTATCGCAGAAAGGTATTTTGTTTAATCTCTGTTCTTTCTAAGATATGTCATTTGATACCTCCGGCGGCGGACTAGGCCCCTCCGCTCAAATTAATGTAACACCGCTGGTAGATGTCATGCTGGTTCTTCTGGTGATCTTTATGGTGACAGCTCCAATGATGCAGCAGGGGGTTGATGTCAACTTACCAAAGGTTCAGACGGGTGCAATGTCCGGAGACGATGAACAAATTGTAGTCTCTCTCGACGCCGCAGGTAAGATTTTTATCGGTGACCAGAATGAGGTGACAATAGCGGAACTGGCAAAAAAAATCTCGAGCATCATGCAGGCTAAGAAAACCGGCGGTATCGACAAGGTCTACGTTAAGGCCGATGCAGCGCTTGATTATGGCAGTGTAATGGATGTGATGGGCGCTTTGTACCAAGGTGGCATCGGGAATGTCGGGCTGGTGACTGATTTGCCTAATAAGCTTACAGAAACTGCCGGGGCTGAGTAAACCGGCATGAGTTCCTACGATATCAGCAGTAAAAACGAAAACCTGTTGATCGGATTTACCTTCTCAGCCTTAGTTCACGTTTTCCTGTTTTACCAGATTTATCAGCACCTTCATTCCGAACGACCGGCTCCTGAGAGAAAAATCTATTCTGTCACTCTGGATAGCTCCTTTAAGGTGGGTGGTATCGCGCAGGCTGCAGATCCTAAAGACGTCAAACAGCGACTAAACTCAGAACCCCCGCAAAAGGTAGCCGCTGCTGTTGCCACCGAAAAACCGGCCGAAGAAACTAAGGAGGCTGTTAAGCCTGTGCTTGAGGTTGTAAAAGTCCCAGAGAAAAAAAAGGAAATAAAACCTGAGGTGAAGGTTGAGAAGAAACCGGACCCAAAACCTGAAGTGAGAAAAGAGCCGGCAAAAGATATTCTGAAAATCAAAGAAAAAACCGAGCCTAAGCCTGAGGTCAAGCCGAAGCCAGAGCCGAAACCAGAGCCAAAACAAAAACCACAGCCGGACCCGAAGCCTGAACCAAAAAAAGCGGAGCCTGCGCCTGAAGCTACAGCGGACCCGGTGAAAAAAACGGTTCCTGACACCGAAGTGGCAAAACCTGAGCCTCAGGCCAAAAAGCCGACCGAGAAAGCAGCTGCCCAGAAACCGGCGAGTAAGTCGACGGCACCTGCTAAACCAAATTATCAGGACGCCCTGCAAAAGTATCTGGGTAATTCCACTGATGCGGGCGGGAGCGGATTTGGGTCAGCCGGTACAGGCGGCACCAACGGAACAGGCGGCGGTGAGTTACGCACGCCTGAATGGTTTCGTTATACTGCGCTGTTAGAGTCGCAAATTCGCAGGAGCTGGAACTGGCACGATAATCGGCAAAATCTTGTCGGAGAGGTCGCCTTTTCTTTAAAAGCGGATGGTTCTTTAACTTCAATCCGCGTTTTTAAGAGTTCGGGAAACCGGCTTTTTGATGATTCAATGCTCAGAGCAGCGCAGAAAGCTAATCCGGTCAGTGCCCCCTCGGCGGCTCTCTACGAACAGTATAAAAGCGACTTCTCAGATATCGTCGTGGATTTTAAAACGGACTCGTATTAGTCCGGTAAGGTTTACCCCCGAGCTACCTTAAATTAAGCCGTAAAAGGTTGATCCGATTCATTGTCGATTTTCCGGACTACTGCTACCTTGAGCAGACAAATTTATACTGACCGCCACATTATGAAAAATATTTTCTTTTGCCTCCTGATTGCTCTTTTATTGATGCTTAGTCTGCCAGTCCAGTCACAGACCAGACTGACGGTGACCGGAGCGGGCAAACTCTATCCGCTTGCTGTTCCTGAGCTCTGCGTTACAGCAGGGAGCAGAGAATCTGCAGCCGAGGTCTCGCGTGTGATCGCTAAAGACTTAAGTATGTCCGGCTATTTTGATGTGCTAAACCCTGAGAGCTATATTGAGACTCCGGGCAAATGCAATATAGGTTCGGATTTTGCCTATTCAGACTGGAGCGTTATTGGGGTTGAGGGGCTGGTCAAAGGCGAGCTCGAACAAAAAGGCAATGATCTTAAGCTTAAGCTCTACCTCTACGATGTGCAGATTCAAACGCTAAAGCTTGCTAAAGAATACAGCGGCACCGGTGCTCAACTCAGATCGATGGCTCACCGTTTCTCAAACGAAGTCATGAAATACTTTACCGGAGAGTTCGGACCTTTTGGTACTCAAATTGCATTCTCTCAGCGGGTCGGTAGGTTTAAAGAGCTTTATGTGATGGATTTGGATGGAGCCAACCTCAGACAGCTAACCAGTGACCGTGGTCTGGCCCTTTCTGCAGCATGGTCCCCGGATCGGCAACAGATAAGTTTTACTAACTACCGCGACCGCCAGCCCGATCTTTTTAAGGTCAACCAGTATACAAAGAAGACCACCCGCCTGACTAATAGTGTGGTTCAGGAGCTTGGCGGCAAGTTCTCTAACGACGGCAAAAAGCTGATTATTGCTGAATCTGAGGGGAAAAAATCAGAGCTTGTCCTGCTTGACAGCAGCGGAAAGCGCATTCGCGCTTTGACTGGCAGCTATGCGGTCATTGATGTTTCCCCGGACTGGTCTCCGGATGACAGCAAGATTGTTTTTACCTCTAATCGTACGGGCAATCCGCAGATCTATACAATGAATGCCACCGGGTCTGGTGTCAGACGAATTAGCCGGGTCAGCTCCAACTATTGTACTAGTCCGGTCTGGTCGCCAAAGGGTGACAAGATTGCCTTTGTTTGTCGTTCCGGCAATCAGCATCAGATTTATGTTACTAATTCTGACGGCACTGCTCCGGTTCAGTTGACCTCAACCGGCAGCAACGAAGATCCAAGCTGGTCGCCTGATGGTCGATATCTGGTTTTCGCATCGACCGCTTTCTCGCGCGGGATCTATAATCTGGCGATGATTCGTGTCGATGGTGCTAATATGACGCAAATATATAACGCGCGCGCTGGTAGTTACGACCCTGACTGGTCGCCTTGGTAGGTAGCTGGGGCGCGGCAGGGATGTCAGTCTGTTAAGAGTGGGGCTCTTATCTCTAACGCTGTCGAATTAGATGGTGCCGCGCAGCTGTATTAGCCGGGGTTTCGGGGAGGCAGGGGTGGGGGGCGTTCTTATGCTTTTGATAGTTCAGCGTTGGAGAGATTAGGGTAGAGGCTTTTTGGTGTTTCCTGACGACCGTGTTCCAACAGGACACTTCTTTCTATTTTCAAAAACCTGCGTTTTTTAAAATAGGGGAGAAATGTCCCTTGACTTTGCCCGGAGGGGCAGTGGATTTGGTTAATAGTGTTGCCACCTGGTTTGGCTGAGAGTCAATTGCTGAAGGCGATGGTTTCTCTGCTGATTGATTGCTTGCAAACACAAGCTGTTTAAAGTAACTTTTTGCCACCTTCCTTTCAGCTAAGGCGCTGTATCCCCACAATGCTGCAGGGTTTTTATCTGGAGACAAATCTTATGAAATTATTAAAACTGATGCTGGTGATCTCGCTTGCATTCCTGACTGGCTGTTCTTGCACTGCTAAGAGCGTTGGCTCAAACATCCCTTTAGCTGGTGATGAGAGCGGACCATTAAAGACAATTCACTTTGCTTTTGATGCTTACGAGCTCGATACAATGGCTGAATCTAAGCTTGATTTTAATGCTGATTTTTTGACTGCTAACCAGGAATATACTGCGACTGTTGAAGGACATGCTGATGAGCGTGGTACTAACGAATATAACACTGCCTTGGGTCTGAAGAGAGCCAGAGTTGCCCATGATTATTTGGTAGCTCAGGGTGTTGCATCCAGCCGTCTCAATGTAATCAGTTACGGCGAAGAACTGCCAGTTGACCCTGGCCATAATGAGTCTGCATGGTCACGCAACCGGCGTGCCTCATTTGCTGTAAAGTAGCAGCAAATCCGTTATAAAGTTGTGCTGCAGTTTGTCTGCAGCATGACTTTCCAATTAATACCTTGAACTTTTTGACCGTCCTGACCCAGTGTTAAGAATTATCCCTCTATCATTGCTACTGATCTTAGCTGCCTGTAGCGGCCAGAGCGCGCAGTATCAGCGGGAAGCTGCGGTGCTAAAAGTGCAGCAATCGGACCTTCAGGCACTTAACTACGAACAACAGGAACAAATCACTCAGCTTGAATCTGAAGTGCGCAGGCTCAATCAGAAAGTTGAAGATCTTGAGTTTATCAGAATGGCCCGCAAAGATCGGGCTTTAAAAAAGCGGTCTCAACAGTCACAACAACAGAGTCCTGAACAATATTCTGATTACGCTAGCAGGGCGGACAGCTCTGAGCCAGCAGACGCTGGAAGGGATTCTCTGGAAATTAGTAAGCCAGCAAATACTTCGGCAGTAGTGCCATTAAAATTTCTGACCAGCGATTATGGAACAGTCCGTTTTGACTCCAGAGTCGATGAGGATCTATTCCTCTCAGCCCTCGATTATATAAAGAACAATCAATTCTCAGCTGCAATTAGCAATCTTGACCAGCTTAGCTCAGAAAGGTTGTCGCCGGAGAGTAAAACGATTATCAATTTCTGGTTAGGTGTTAGCAATGAGGCGCTGTTTAATAACAAAGCCGCCATCGCTGAGTATGCCAAAATCGCGGGACAGACTGAGGTCAAATCGCAGAGAGTTGCTGAGGCATTAAGCCGTCAGGCTGCAATTTTTTTCAGATTGGGAGAGAAAGATTTGGCCCGCCTGACTCTGGAAAAAATCGTCAGCGATTATCCCGGCAGCGAGTATGCAAATCGTGCCTCCCGCAGACTAATATCTGACTAAACAATCGCTTTGCTGTGAGCCAGTGTCAGATTATCCGGAGTACAACTCCTATATCCAGTGCGCCGCAAGGGAAAGTATATGCCACTCTGGGCAAATACGACGCCCTGCATCTTGGGCATCAAAAAGTTATCAGAGCGCTGGGGGAAGAGGCTACGTCAGGGCAGGGCAGCTCAGTGCTGATTGCATTCTATCCTCATCCGCGTTCGGTCCTGGATCCAAAATATCAGGGAAAGCTAATCCTTTCGCTCAGACAACGTCTGACTATTCTCAGTGGCTTAGGAATCGATTACCTCTATCTGATCCACTTTACAAAAGCACTCTCTAAGCTCTCAGCAAAGCAATTTCTTAACGATTATTTGCTGCGTCGGTTTGATCTGACAAAGCTGCTAATTGGTGAAGACGCAAAGATCGGCAGAAGACAATCTGCTGACGCCGGAGAGATCACCAGAATCTTAGCTGAGTCCTCAGTCAATACCAGAATGATCGAGTTTGACTTGCTCGGCCAAAGAAAAATCAGTAGCCGTGATGTTCATCTGGCGGTTGAGTCCGCAGATTTTCGGGCCTACAGAGAACTATGTGGTCGCAACTATCAGCTAGCGGGAACTGTTGTCCGGGGCAGAAAATTGGCCCGGCAGCTTGGTTACCCAACGGCTAATATCAAGCTCAGCAATAAAATTACCTATCCTCCCTACGGAGTCTATCAGGTGCAGGCCAGATTGGGCGAGACTAAGTTTCGCGCGGTCTGTAATCTTGGCGTTAAGCCAACTTTTGGTACCAATTCTCAGCTTTTGGAAGTCCACCTAATCGACTATGATGGCAATGCCGAGTTTTACGGCAGTCGGCTAGAAGTTAGTTTTGAGCGATTGATTCGCCGGGAACAAAGATTCACTTCCGGTGAGGAACTACAGAGGCAAATTGCCAAGGATATCGAAGCATTAGAATAAAATCATGAACACTGAACAATTATCAAAAGTCTTTGGACCAAACTCAGGGCTGATCGAAGAGAAGCTATCAGACTTTTTGCAGAACCCCGCCAGCGTCGAAGTGCAATGGCAGGATTTTTTTAGGAGTAACGAAGATCTGCTCCTGAACCAGGGTGTTGCCGTTAGCAGCTCTCATGACAGCCGGGCCGAGCTGTGTCTGATAGCGCAACGTCTGCTTAGTTCATACCGGAGATACGGCCATCTTGCGGCCGACATCAGCATCATCTCAGCTAACGATCTGGTGCGCATGCAGCCGGATTTCTCAGTCGGTACAGGCGAAGCACAGTCAGACCAGGCAGAGACAGAAGTAAATCAGAATTTCGGTCTGCAAACTCTTAGTCAGCTAAGGAATAGGCTAGAGCAGATTTATTGTAGCGGGACAGGTTTTGAATTTGAGCAGGTCTCAAATTACGCAGAGCGCGATTGGCTCTACGCCCAGATCGAAACCGACCGTGGGCAGGCCAACCTCAGTGCAGAGCAAATCAGCAGCTTCTACCAGGATTTGCTTGCCGCTGAGTTATTTGAAGACACTCTGCAGAAAAACTTTATTGGCCAGAAACGTTTTTCGCTTGAGGGCGGGGAAGCTTTAATTCCATTGCTCAAGGTCATTTGCAGTCGTTCACTAAGCGCTGACTATCAGGAAATAATCTTCGGAATGGCGCATCGGGGTCGCTTAAATGTCCTGCACAATATTATGGAAAAGCCGCTGGCAAATATTTTTGCCGAGTTCAAAGATCAGACTGCCTGCCGTGAAGAAGGAGCAGGCGATGTGAAATACCATCTTGGTTTTGAGACCAGCAAACAGGATCAGCTCGACCTGCGACTTGCGCCTAATCCCTCTCATCTTGAGTTTGTTTATCCGGTGATCCTTGGTATGGCCAAGGCACAAGCTGAGCGAAGAGATTGTGGGCGGCAGAAGGTGATGCCTGTGGCAATTCATGGTGATGCTGCGTTTATCGGCCAGGGGGTAGTAACTGAAGCTTTAAACTTTACTGATGTGCCTGGTTACAAATCAGGAGGGACACTGCACATTGTGATTAACAATCAGATTGGTTTTACGACAACAGCCAGCGAGGCTCGCTCTGCGCAGTATTGTACAGCATTCGCAAAAGGGCAGGAGTTACCGATTATGCATGTGAACGCCGATGATCTGGGTGCGGTCAATCAGGCAGCAAACCTCGCCTTTGATTATCGTAACAAGTTTGGCAAGGATGTCGTGATCGATTTGTACTGCTATCGCCAGTACGGCCATAATGAGGCGGATGATCCCAGCTATACTCAGCCTAAAATGTACGAGCAGATTAAAAGTCTGGACAAACCGTCGAAGCGATTTCTCCAACGTCTGAACAAGTCCGGAGCACGTGTTCCGGCAGAGACTGAGCTGGCAGAAATTAACGCCCTGGTGGAGGCCCGGTTTGCAGTTCCTGAGGAACAGGCGATAAAAAATGTCACAGAGTATAGTTGCGTGAGCGTTAACGAGCAGGCTAAGACTAAACCGCAGGCTCCGGGTATTGATGAGTTAATTCAGGCGCTAGCTGATGCCGTAAAAACAAGAGAGGGCCAGCAACTCTACAACAAACTCGAAAAAATTCTGCAGCGTAGGGTCGTTTTGGCAGAGGAACAGGCTCAGGTTGACTGGGGAGCTGCGGAATACTTGGCGTTCGCCTCTGTGCTGGCGGCAGGCTTTGACCTACGACTAAGTGGTCAGGATGTCGGAAGGGGGACCTTTAGTCACCGCCATTTGATTGCAAATGATCCGGAGACGGGAGAGGAGTTCTCTATTATGGATGAGGTGCTTAGGCGCAATCCTGACGTCCGGCTCGAAGTCTACAACAGTGTACTCTCAGAGGCGGCAGTGCTTGGGTTTGAGTTTGGCTATAAAAGCTTAAAACCGGCGGGCCTTGTAATCTGGGAGGCGCAGTTTGGCGACTTTGCTAACGGCGCACAGGTGATCATCGATCAATTCGTTAGCTCATCGCTCGTGAAGTGGCAGCAAAATAGCGGACTGACATTATTTTTGCCTCACGGCTATGAGGGACAAGGGCCCGAACACAGTAGCGCCCGCCTTGAGCGCTTTTTGCAACTATCAGCTGATAACAATATGCACGTTGTCTACCCAACCACCGCAGCCCAGATCTATCATCTTATCCGCCGGCAAGCCTTTGCCAGGACTCAAAAACCATTAGTTGTGATGACTCCGAAAAGCCTGTTGCGCGCGGATAGTGCTTATTCTGACCTGGAATCTCTATCTGAGGGGGAATTCATGCCTGTACTCTGTGAGAACATCAAACCCGGTGACAAACCAAGAGTAATTATGACCTGCGGAAAAATCTACTATGATTTGGTAGCCTTGGCGCAAGAGCACTCGCTGAAGAACCTACAAATTTGCCGCCTCGAGGAACTTTATCCTTTCCCTGCAGGGAAAATTAAAAAACTGTGTGTCGAGGGAATACCAGCTGAGGCTTTGTGGGTACAGGATGAACCTAAGAATATGGGTGCTTATTATTACGCAAAGGAGCAACTGATGGCTTACGGGTGTAAGAAATTATCTTATGCAGGCAGGGCAGCCAGTGCCACGCCGGCGACCGGCTCGCCTGCCTATCACCAAAAAGAGCTGGCTATGATTAAGAAAAATGTCCTAGACTGGATCAATCAGTAACAGAGCAGATAGATGAGTGAAGTAAATAAAATTCTTGAGCAGACGGGTGTGATTTCGCTAAGCGATATCAAATCGTGCATTCAGCTCTCAGGCGATGCCTCAAGCAAAGAATATTACCGGATAAAGTTTAATGATCCGACTATTGATCCGCAAATTCTGCTGAAATTCTCAACAAGTTTTGGACCTTTAGTGACTGGGACTAAGGTACGCCAGGATCAATCATTTATCGTGATTGCAAAATATCTGGCAGCCAACGGTATCCCGGTTCCCAAAATTTACTGGCACGATTTTGAATTAGGCTACGCGCTTGAGCAAGACTTAGGGAACATTCGCTTAGCAAACTTCTTACAGGCAAAGTTCTCACCAGATCAGAAATTTGCTGAATTTTCTAAGGCAATTTCTTTGATCAAGGATCTGCAGGCGCTGCCCTCTGATCCTGACTGTTATATTTTCCAGCGCGAAATCGGTCTTGAACATTATCTGCAGGAGAGCCTGCGCTTTATTGATTACTATCTTCCTGAAACACAGATTAGCCCTGATGAAGTCTTGGTGATTAAACAGACTATTGAGGTACTCTGTGAGCAAGTAGCGCAGCAGAAAAAAACAGTAATCTTCAGAGACTTGATGGCCTGGAACATCATGATTAAAAATGGTGAGACCTATCTTGTTGATTTCCAGGATATGACCATCGGTGCCTACGCTTATGATTTGGCTTCTCTGCTGACAGACCGGGATACTGATTTTAGTCTGGGGATCAGCACAGTTGATAAATTAATTCGCCTTTACATGCATCAACATGAACTAACCGAGAGCTTCATCCGGGACTATGATTTCTGTATGATGCAAAGAAATTTCCGTCTGGCTGGTCAATTTATCAATTTGGCCGATAATCATAACAAGCCGATATATCGGAAGTGGGTGCCCGGTTGTCTCAGACGGATTGCCCGAACCTTGGCTAAGTACCAGGAGTTCTCTGCATCAGTAGAGCTGCTGGCACAACACTCACCTGAGTTTAAGGCGGGTGTTTCCAGTATCAATTAAGACAATCTGTTGACTATATTGCACCATGGCTGGCAATTACCGAAAGAAGGTATAATCCCAGAATTCCGCCTGATTTCTGAAGCTGCGCAATTAGGCTTTGCCGTAGATGTCCACACTGATTTATTGCCAGAGAAGATGATTGGCCGGCCCGGTCTGAGTCACTACGGTCTGTTTGCTGCTGACTGCGCAGAGCTGTTTATTAAAGCTGACAGTGGTGAGACCTACCTGGAAATTAATCTTGCGCCGAACGGAGCTTATTGGGTTGGCAGTTTTCGAAGTTATCGCGAACCCACAGAAATTGACCTCTCTGGGATCAAGCCAATCGAGGTCTCAGGTATAATCGATCATGAAAGGCAGGTCTGGTCGGCTCAAATATTATTTTGCCGCGCTGATATTCTCGGGTGTCTCGAGGCCTCAAACAGCCTCGGCAGACATCTGTCGACAAACTTCACCGCCGTTATCCCTTATCGGAATAAGAGAACAGCCTACTACTCTGAGCATCCCGCAGTCACAGCTCAACCCGACTTTCACCGAATAATTGCTGACTTATGAAACTTAAATGGCAGGGCCCGCATATAAGCTTACATGCGCAAAGCTGTTGTCTGCTAAAGCCTGGACCTAGCGGTCAAAGTGCAGAGGCAATTTGAGATTGCTCAATATGTAGGGTTTGCTGAATTAGTAGCCCCTAATACAAAAAAGCGCAGCTCTTTTGCAGAAACGTAGTTTCTGGCGCAAAAACTCTGATTTTCCTATATTGGTGCAACGACAAGACTAGCGCCTCTTGAAGCTATACTTTAATAACGCGACAGCATCCTGGAATCAATTGGGTTCGGATGAAGTGCGAAGGTTTTGGCCATTTCAGGCCAAAACCCTTACACTTGAGGTGTCAAATTTATTACTATCCATTCGGCATCATTAGAAGAAAGACTTTTCCAGCAACCCCTAACTAAGCGAAGTTAAGCAGGCTAAGACTTGAGAATCTCAGCCAGTGAAAACCCAAGGCTCTGGTTACGCTCTAAAAAGGCACTTATTGGTTCACTCAGCACCATTTTTTGAGACCTTGAAGCATGCCAGAGTTTATCCCCGCTGATAATACCTACATGGTAGTAGTCGAGGTTATCCCTGAGCGATGCGGCGCTAAAAATCATCGGTTTGTTTGAGCAATATTCCAGCAGAGCTGACTGCGGGAATAACTCAAGACAGACCGAAACGCTTTTGTAATTCGGCAAACAATCCAGAGTTTTAGGGTGGCCTGATAAGGGCGGCGTCCCATCGGGGTTAATGATGCGAACATAGCCCTTGTCCTGATTCTGACTAAGCCAGTCTGAGAAATAATGATTTCTGTTCTGCCAGCTGTATGGTTTACGTGCATATCTGAGCGAGATTAAATGAGCTTTAAACTCACTGATATCGCCTGCATTTAGCAGAGCAAGGGCTGTCTCAACCAGAGTTACGCAATCAAACCTTGCAGGGTTAACCTCGTAGATCTCCTGAGATTGCTGATTTATAGGGCAATAAGCCGGGAGTTCTGCTGAGCAATACTCAGCCCCACAGAGTGCTGCAAGAATCTCTGATAGGGGTTCTGTCGCTTCTGACTTAGCAGCGATAATACTTTCTAAGGCAGAAGCGGCGCTAACAGAAATTTTCACGGGCTGCCTCTAAGTCCTTAGGTGTGCCGATGTCGACCCACGGTAAATCCAGCGCGTACTCAAATCCCCGCGTGAAATCCTGTTCCTTTCTAGCCCGCAGCAGAAGATCAAATAAGCCAATCTTTTGGTCTTCTATTTTATCTGCATAGCTAAAAATGCGTTGATTTATCACTGCCAGACAGCGGTAATCAAAGGGCATGAGCCGGTTTTGAGTGTCCAGCACCAGGCGCTGGCCCGAGAGACTGTTGGCTGTTCCTGCTAGCTGCATGGCGTGGTCAAACAGTAAGTGGCGGGAAGATTGCTGCTTTGTCACAGCCAGTGTCGCTAATGAACTTTTGTCCGCCATTGCTGCAGAGGCAAGCAGGTGCAGCGAATACTTATGGAGGACATCACAATTGAGTAAGTAGAAGAGCTGATCTTCAGCTAATAGTGATGCGGCATTAAGCAGGCCGCCGCCAGTATCAAGCAGCTCTGATTCTGCTGAGTAGAAGAACTGCGCGGAGTAGTTCTGCTCCGCTATAAAGTCTCTAATCTGGTCACCAAAGTAATACAGATTAAGCACAAATTTTGTCACGCCGGCTGCAATCATTTGCTTGATCACCAAATCAATTACCGGCACACCAGGCGTGATTTCGACTAGAGCCTTTGGCCGGTCTGCGGTCAGCGGACCTAGCCTGCTGCCCAGGCCAGCGGCCAAAATAAAGGCGGTCTTGATCTGAGCCATCGTTGCTTCTCTATTTTATATTTTTTTTGCGCTTCGGGTCTTTTTCCCAGAAGATTAAATACTTGAGGTAAGTATAATAGGCCTCCTGAATCCCGACTAAGAAACCGGCAAATCCCTCGCGGTAGCCTCGTTTCATAATGTAGAATTTGAAGAATCTAAACATCGGATTCAAAATAATATTGAAACTGCGTGATTTTCTGCCCGTGCTGATCAGTGAATCTGCCATCATTGCAGCATGCGCTTTGAGGCTCTGCACCTGGCCCAGCACATCGGTGTAGGTGTAGTGATAGAGATGGCCCTGAATTTTTTTGACCCGGCCCTTTGTCAGAATAGCTTTCTCGTGCGGATCTCGCCCCCCCCAGACAACTGAGTCTCTACGGAACAGGCGTAGTCTGAACTCGGGGTACCAGCCCCCCTGATCCCACCAGCGGTCCAGAAAGTAAACCAGTCTTGAGACGTTATATGCGTGTGGAGAGCTGCGACTACGTGGGCTTTTTAGCTCCTGGCGGAGCAGTTGCTTAATCTGCCCGGCTAATTGGTCTGAGACTTCCTCATCAGCGTCGATGTTAAAAACCCAGGGTTGCTCACAGAGATCTAGTCCGTATTGCTTCTGGTCTTTGTTTCCCGTCCACTTGCGCAGATATGTTCTTGCTCCGGCCTGACTGGCCAAAGCGATCGTCTGGTCAGTTGACCCGCTATCAATTAGCACCAGTTCTTTACTAAAATCCCGGACGCTGTCGAGGCAAGTTGTGATATTCTTTTCTTCGTTCAGAGTGATCACAAAAGTTGAGAGGTCCGCCATCTTCAGCGGATCAAACGCGGCTGGTAAGCGACCGTAAACGATCTGATCAAAAACTATCTCAGGTGTTAAATCCGCATCGAGTCTGACTGCCTTAAACTGTGATTTAAACGGTAGCCAGCGGCTGGGATGCATAGATAGTTTTGTGGGGTAGAGAGCCGTTCCACGCTTGCCCAGCGCTGAGGCCAGATGTGTTATGCCGGTTGAAGTGCCAACATAATGATTAGCTGCCAATAAAAAACCGCAGAGCTCGGGGAACCTGTCAAAGCTGCGCACATGAATATTGTCGTAAGCAGCGGCAAAAAGCAGCAAGTCTTCTTTGAGTTCAGCCTCGGCAGGACCGCTTAAAAAAATAATTTCCTTACTTGGATAGAACTTTGCCAGCTTCAGGGCGAGCTGATGCCAGCTCTCTGTTGCCCAACTAATAGCGGAGACGGTCTTGCCGGGCATAAGAACCAGGTAGTCCGAGAATTCGGAGTAGGGGACTACTGAACGAAAATCAGCTGCATGCAAAGACTCCTCGAGTCTGGTGTAGCGCATATCACGACCGGCCAGACTTATTAGTTCCCAATTGTACTGCGCCTCATTCATCGTCGCCTTAGAGCGCCGCAGATAGCGTTTGCGATTGTAAAGCAGCGAATGACCACGCGCAGAATTTCCGATATTAATTTTTGCTTTGGCTCGGCGCAGCTCTTTTGCATTTTTGTACTTAGCAATCAGATCTATGGTTTGATCAAAATGGAGCCCGGCAAATTGTTCGGCGTCGGTAAAGTAGCCGTCAATAAAGGTCAGCTCCCGGGCTACAAATTCTGTGTAAGGGTTTATGTGCAGAAAGATTTCAGCCTCCGGCAACAATTTGCGCAACTGTTTAACAGGATGCAGCGCTAAAATCAGATCTCCGATTTTGTCCGGCCGCGAAATTAAAATCCTCATTGTTTTTCTCAACTTTTGTTTTTTCAGCCTTTGGTCGTCCTAAAAGCAGAGCCGCGCACCCTAATTGCCAGAGCGCGCAACTTCGTTCATTTCTGACTCACACGGCTTCCGGCTAAGAACCGAATGTAAAATTCTGAATTCTTTCTCTTGCCCTGCGGTTGCTCTCTTTTTTGTCTCAGCGACACCTGATATACTAAAGTGATATGGAAAAAATTCAAAGTCTCGCCAAGAATCTCTTTTTGGGCAAAGTCTTAAGTGAACAGCTCTTTCCTTATCCTAAGGTGAGCGCTGAGGAACAGGAACTGATAGCGATGCTGATTGAGAGCATCGACAAGTTTATGAGCGAGAAAAAGGCCGACCATGCTCACTATGATCAGCAGGCAGGGCAACCAGCAGAATATATAGAAGAGCTTCGAGCGCTGGGTTTGTTTGGCCTGATTGTCCCAGAGGAGGCCGGGGGTATTGGCCTGACTAGCCGCGGATATTCCAGAGCCTTGCAGCAAGTCGGTCGCTACGACGCCTCGACTGCTCTGACTATCGGCGCTCACAGCTCAATTGGCATGCGCGGACTCTACCTGTTTGGCACCGATGCACAAAAAGCTCAATACTTTGAGAAGCTTGCAAGCGGAGAGATGATCGCAGCATTCTGCCTGACCGAATCAGGCGCAGGATCTGATGCCGCGGCAGTCAAGACAGTTGCTAAAAAGCTCGAGAATGGCGACTGGGAACTCACTGGTGAGAAAATCTGGATTACTAACGGTCCGATTGCTGATTTTTTCACTGTTTTTGCTAAGACGCCTGATACCTCTTGCGGAAAAGCACAGATGTCAGCATTTATTGTTGAGCGCTCGTTTAATGATGTCTCTATCGGACCAAAAGAAGACAAGATGGGGATCAGAGCATCGGCAACTTCAACCGTCAGTTTTAATAAGACGATTCTGCCCGCTGCAAACCTTTTGGGTGCTGAAGGCAAGGGCTTTAAAATAGCCATGGAGATCCTAAATAACGGTCGGACAGGCCTGGGCGGTGGGTGCATTGGCGCAATGAAGCGTTGTCAGGAGATGGCCACTGAGCATGCGCTTAACAGAAAGCAATTTGATACACCGATCGCAGACTTCGAACTAATTCAGGCTAAGCTCTCTAATATGGCTGTTGCCTGCTTTGCTACAGAATCAGTCGTCAACTATGTCTCTTCGTTGGTTGACCGCGGAGTAGAGGATTACTCACTCGAAGCAGCGATCAGCAAGATCTTTGCGACTGAAGCTGTCTGGTATGTTTCTGACGAAGCTTTGCAGATTGCGGGCGGTAATGGGTATATGAAAGAGTATGCCTACGAACGGATCGTCCGGGATTGCCGGATAAACCGAATATTTGAGGGCACAAACGAAATCCTCAGGATGTATATCGCTCTTTCCGGGCTCAAGGATGCAGGTGATTACCTAAAAATTGTTCAGGGGGCGGCCAGTGGATTTTTTAACGATCCGATTAAGGGCTTTGGTATTCTTTCTGATTATACAGCTAAGAGAGTCACGCAGCTTACCGGCGTTAACGCTGATGAGCTGGAGGTTGAACCGGCTTTAGAAAAAGCAGCGGGGATTCTTGTTGAGTGTACTAATGATTTCTCAGCAGCGTCGCAATCGGTTCTGAAAAAGTATAAGAAGAAAATTATTGGCAAACAGCTGCAGTCAACCCGGCTTGCCAACGTTCTGATTGATCTGGTTGTCGGACTGACGGTCCTCTCCCGGGTGGACACGATGATCAAAGATGCCGGTAGTCCGGATAAATTGAGCTCAGAGGTTGCAATGGCAAACATTTTTGTTAACCAGGCCAAGCGAAGAATTAAAGCTAACCTTAGACAACTCCAACGCAACGAAGATAAGGATCTGAAGATTCTTGCCAAAGACTTGATGGAAAATGGCTATCACTGGGATGTAATCTAGAAGAGCTGAAAATTCAAATACCCAAGGGTGCTTAATAGGGTCTGCTGAAAAGTCCTTTGTTCAGTGGTGTTGAATACTTGAGGCTAGAACTGACACCTGAAGTGCAAGGGGCCTGGCCTGAAAAGATCAGAACTCTTGCACTTCAGCCAATCCGATTAATTGCAATCCTGCTATCGCATCATTGAAGTATATTTTCAGGAGACCCTAATATTGTCTTTTCATCAGAAGAAGACTCAGGAAAATCGGTGATTTTTGCGCCAGAAACTACGTTTCTGCAAAAGAGCAGCGCTCTTTTGAATCAGGGGTTACTTATTCAGCAACCCCAAACTGGCAAAGCCGCAAGCTAGACATATGCAAAACGGCGGTCAGGGTGCCCGGACCTATAGATACAAATCAAGGTCAAAACTTTCGCTGCCGCTTGAGTGAATCTATCAAGATCAAGTATTATTTTTCGTTTTTTAAGCTCTAAAAGATATCTGTCGTTCCTGTTTGAGAAACCAGATTTGTGCGGGACAACCAGCTAGTTTGCTAAACTATATTTTCTATATTGATTCTATCCGGACTCTAGCTTGTGCTAAAGCCCACTCTGTCTTAAAATTGCCTTGCATTCTGAACAACGGTGTCAGTCTTAGAACCTATTTAGCTAAAAAAATCACTTCTTATGAATAAAATTTTCTTGCTACTTTTGCTTTTGCCTGTGCTGGCGAATGCAGACTTAGTTGATCTTGACCAGGATGGTCGCAACGATATCCTGTTTGCTGACAAGACCAGCAACGGTATTAACTATGGCGCCTACTTATCCTCTTCTTTTTTCTCACGTGCAGTAACTGTTGCCACCAACTTTGGCGCTAAAAAGCAAACCCCGATTGCTGCGTCTTGGGACAATAACGATTTTGAGCCGGCAACCGTTGTTGTTAACCGTAAAGGCAAAGTTATCCTGCGTGTAGATGGCCGGGACAATCTTAGATTGGGCAGCAGAAAAGTCGGTGTTCTTGCCGGTTTTGACCTCAAGCCAGCTTCTAATTCAGCTGACATCATGACCTACAACCGTCGTGGCAAAGTCACGATTTACCAGGATCAATTAAACTTTGTTGACCTTTTGAAGTTTCGTTCCAGAGAAGTCAGAAAAGCAGTTCCCGTCGCGCTCTCAGGCGATGACAGAGCTAACAGCATGATTGGCTTTGTTCGCGCAACTGGCAAAAAACGACGCAAGCAGTATCGGCTTGTTGCTCAGGACACTCTGGGTAACCGCATAAGTTCAAAATTAGGCCGGTATTCTGGTCGTCTCCGAAATGCTTTTAACTACAAGCTTAATACTGAGACTGGTCGCGATGGAATCCTTTTGGTTCTCAAGCGTGGCAACAGAACAATCTTTAAGTTAGTTAATCGCAATGGTCGTCTGATTAGTTCATTTACTACCAGCCGGATTAAGAATATTGCTGTGGCAAATTATGCCGGAAACAACGGCGATGAGGCTCTAATCCGTGTTGGCAGAAACTACCGAATTATCAATGTTATTGATGGTATCTCAGTAGATGTGCCGCTGGCATCCGATTTTTTGGATGAAGATTACTTCAAGCGTCCAAGTACTAATGATTCATCTGATGACTCACCAAACAGTTCTGTAGGCGCTCCTTCTGGCGGCCTTGGCTCAGTTTGTTCAAGTGTACGCGGTGTACCGGGAGGCGTGCTCTGGAAGCCAGATTCTGACGTTTCTGACAACCGTGGCGGCAAACCAGTGATCCTCTACCAAGGTGGTAACAAGCCAAGGCAAGGTTCTGTAGATATTTACGCTTCAAACGGCGCTAAGATCTGTAACTTCACCTTTAAGTCTCCAAATTCAGCCGGAATCAACGGGAACTCTGACCATTTCTATTCAGGATGGACTGGTGGCTGTAGCCGCTCAGGTGGTGAGATTGCAGCACTTGCACGAGCTGCTTCAGGCAATACAAATGTCTACTTTGAAGGACCTGGATCAAGTTGTTTTGGACCAGCAAACCCTGATGCGAGAAATGGCGCTATCTTCTAGCACCTAGTTGCTCAGACTGGCGACGGAAAACCGTCGCCAGTTAACTTCAAGTCTCAGAGTCTGCTCTGAGCAGTTTCCCTATTCAGACCCTACCCTACAAGATTAGCAAAGTTCGGTAGATAATAGTTAATCTCAAGTTTGAGTTGGCTTACTTCTTTTATTTGGTCAAAGACTTGCACGCCCTCGTTTAAGTCCTTAGTTATCCCAGTTAACATTAAGCAGGCTTGCATGCCTGCCAAAGCTGCCCCGAGCAGATCAGTCTCTGGTCGGTCGCCAAACATCAGGCAATTTGCTGGTCTTACTTTGAAGCTCTGAGCAATCGCCTCAAAGCCAACTTTATTCGGCTTTCCCAAGATGTGGTCTGGCCTGCGTGAGCTCGCATAGCAAAGCACTTCAGCAAGACTACCGCTACCCGGACGCACGCCGGTCTCGGTGGGAATTGTCCGGTCATAATTGGCTGCAATAAAGATAGCCCCGGCCTCAAGCGCAGCCATTGCCGCGCTAATCTGTTCATAGTTTATTAAAGAATTAAACCCCGTGACCAGATAATCAGCGGAATCACCCGAGGCGGTTAAATTTAAACCAGCCGCCAACACTGCTTCTTTTAGGCCATCCATGCCGAAAACTAGAGCTTGCTGACCAGCGCTGGCGTTCTTTTCAAGCCAGACTCTGACTGCATCAGCACTGCCATTTACCTGCTGCGGTCTTAGGCCTTTAAAACCCATTGCACTCAGCTTAGCAGTCAAGGCTAGTTTCGTGCTGGCGGAGTTATTCGTTAGAAAAGCATAGGGTAACTTAGCCTGATCCAGATAAGCAAAGAACGGCGCAACGCCCTCAATTAATTCCCGCCCGCGGTAGATTACGCCGTCAAGATCGAAAATCAATAGCTCAGCCTTGCGCAGGCTCTGCAGATTTAATTCTTGTGGCAAACTTAAATCCCCCCTAAAATTAACCTAGGTTATAAACAGGTCTAGATTTTATGTCATCAGCTCTATCGCTTAATTGCAAATCCGGCCCCGGCGCAGCCAACCCAAGAGACATTGAGGTTTGGGTAAGAATAGCGGCTTTCCTTTCGTTAAAGAGCGAAAGAACTCAAAAGACTTACTCAGGGATCTTTAATCAGTGGTTTCAATACATAAGTGCCGAGCCTAATACTCTGAGCGGCGCCGGTGCTGTTCTGGCGGCAGATGATTTGGTGGCAATTTCTTTTGTAAATTTTCTGACTAATCAGTCCGGACATAAGCCCCGCATGAAAGAGCGTTTAAATAAGAAAGCAGACCCGACCGCGACAAGAGCTATTGCTAAGCGCAGGGGAAAGGTAGCGCCGAAAAAGGACGGATCACAGACCACTTTGGCAAACTCGACGATTGTTAAGAAGGTTTCGGCTCTGCGCAGAATGTACCGCATGCTGATTAATTCAGGCTGTAACATTACGATGAACCCGTTTGATGTTGACCGCGTCCAGATTCCATCTGCTAAGTCCGGGCAGAAAAGACCGACTGAGATGATCAGTTTTGAGGATGTAAAGTTGATCCTGAATCTACCGGACCGGGAAACAGAAAAGGGTGTTCGTGATCAGGCAATTCTTGCCTTATTTTTTGCAGCGGGACTGCGAAAGAGTGAGGTGATAAATCTCCGGATGGGCGACTTGCGTACAACAGCGGATCAGAAAATTTACTTTTTAAGATTACGGTCTACTAAGAATAAGAAGGATGCTGATCAGCCTTTGCCGGGCTGGTCACTAGATTATCTGCTTCCGCATATTGCAGCTAAGAAATCTCAGGGAGCTGATACCGGTGATCATCTTTTTACTGGCTATCGAGGGAGGGGAGGGGCCGTCTCAACTAACCGGCCGATATCTCCTTCTGGCATGCACAAGCTTTTTGTCAGCTACACAAGACAGGCTGGGGCAAATTTCTACGCCACGCCTCATTCCGCCAGAGCTACTGCTATTACTAAATTGCTCTCAGATGGTCACAGCCACAAATTTGTGCAGAAGTTCTCCAGGCACTCTTCTTCGCAGATGGTTGACGTCTACGATAAGCGGCGTCTGACAATCGAGGATAATCCGGGGCTGGAGTTGAAATATTAGAGACTTTCTCGGCCGTGTTAGCCGCTGGTCGGGAAGGGGGTCTAACCTGGGCAAAAAGCTAACTTTAATCCGGCAATATGGCCTAGGACAGAAAGTAACTTGGGTACATCTCTATCTGTTCTGATCAAAAACAAACAGCCTCCGGGCCATTTTCAAGATGCCGTCGGGTATTTAGGGCCTGCTAAAAGAGGCTTTGAGATAGGAATGATAGATACCTACAGCCAAGTCTGATGCCTGAAGTGCAATGATGCTAGCGCATCGTTTAGCATATCTTCAGGAGGCCCTATTTTATCCCTGCATAAGAAGGAGAATCAAGAAAATCGGAGATTTTTGCGCCAGAATCTACGTTTCTGCAAAAGAGCCACGCTCACTTAAATTAGGGGTTACTTATTCAACAACCTCTACTTATTCAGCACCCACTATTTCGACCTTAGGTTTGAGCGTTACTTCCTGATCCCTTCGAGTAGCGCGTTATCGACCTGCAGTTCCTCATCAGCGCTATGCAGGACTGAGACATCTCCGGTGCTCTCAACTACCACATATTTAATTTGTGAAAGCTTCAGGACATTTGCTTCTCTTAGTTTTGAGTAAAGATCCCCTTCGGTCATCATCGCTTTCGTGAGGTTCTTGTGCAGAATTTCTGTGCCTTCCATTACCATCAGGGGTTCATTATTAACCAACCGGTCAATCGGATCAAAATGCTTGCGCAGCCATGAAAGGATAAACTTAAAGGCAAAGATAGAGAGGAGGGCGATCACCCCTTGAGTTGCCATGACAGTTGAGTCAACCAACAGCGAGCCACCGATTATTGAGCCGACACTAATGGTCAGCGCAAAATCAAAGCTCGATAACTTTGAGAAGCTGCGTAAACCCATAAACCGCACTGCCAGAAGCAGAAAGATGTAAAGACAAAAGGTCGACCCGAGAATTTCGATAATATTCATTACGCCAGCTTAAGAGACTTAGCGCTGTCAGGCAAAAGAGTTTTTACTGCGCATGATTCTTAACTCTGACTGACACGTGCGGACTTTCTCTCAGGTAATAGCGGTAGGGAAGGTCAACGCCTTTGCTCAGGCCGATTCTGGTGGTGGTCACGACCGGACCAGCTGCCTGCGCTCTGCCAAAGTGGTCTGCAGGCAATAATCTTAATTGAGAGTCAAACAAATCAAAACCGTTTAAAGCTTTATTGATCCCAAAGGCCTGACAGAGCTTTCCGGGACCGGAACAGAGGGCTGTTTCCTTTTGTTGATTACGCTTTTGTTGCATCAGCGTGATGCCGGAGACAGGTTCGAGGGCGCGGATCAATACAGCTTCCGGTACACCATCTGCGGCAGTCACAACGTTAAGGCAATGATATATTCCGTAGATAATATAGACATAGGCATGAGCGGGGACGCCGAACATCACCCGGTTGCGGTTTGTTATTCCTTTATATGCATGACAAGCCGGGTCATTCTCTGCGAGGTAAGCCTCCGTCTCAACAATTCTCCCGACCAGCTGCTCACCGGCGGATTGATAGCTTAGATAGCAGCCGAGTAAGGCCTTGCTAACAGAAATCGTGTCTGCGGTCTCTACTAGTCTTTTTAAAGCTATTTCAGAATTTGTTATCACCATTAGTCTGTCGTCTACAAATTGGGCGCTTAGTCGGATTTTAGCCCTACCATAAGCCAATTGGCGTGAAAATTGAACCTAATGTTAAACCGTTTGGCCTCAGAGCTTTTAGTTGTGATTAGCTGGCGAGTCATCATTTTCAATGACGCCAACGGAATACTGAATACAATTGGCACGAAGAATTAATCATCGCTCTCAAACCTCCTTAAAATAGCTAGATTCTGATTAAGAAGCTAAATCTGACAGTCGCTATCTTAGAAAACAAAAAACCTGAGCTTGATTAAGCGCTGAATTCAGGCAAAATTTTGCATTAAAATTTCCCGGAAAATATATGCAGCAGAACCACAGGACAACACGAACCGAAGAATTAACTGGGACCTTTCTCCGCAGAAAATTTAGTGAGGGGCTGCAAATGATCGCAAATCAAACGCAGGACTATGATGCCGCCCGTTTGTGCGAGTTGCTTGGCGCACAAGGCAAGGAATTTTCGCTTGAATTGTTCGCAGCCTACCAGAGTTTCCTCAAAGATAACGCTAACTCTTCTGAAACTGACCAGTCCTCAAGCACACGGGCAGAACTCTACCGGGCAAGTGTTGGCAACGAACCGGAATTGAAAAGCGCTTTGGCCGATTTGATAGAGCGTTTTGATCAGCTCCCGGATTCTTCGTTTCTGGCTGGAACAAACGATGACGGTACTGCTAATCCAATAGTCCGGCGTCAGATCGCTAAAGAGTTTCTTGTTAGCTTTGAGAAGCTGGCCACTACAGAGATTGCCGTTCTCAAAACGGCAAGACAGCTCAGTGGGGGTCTAGTCCCGGATCTTATCCCACCTTCTGAACCGCTGATCTCCGTGATTGTAGAGAAGTGCATTGAGGCTCGTAAGCAGCGAAATGGTCCATACCAAAGAGACAGCCGCCTGATAACCGAAAGCTTCGATTCTTGCCTGGACCAGATCGTCAACGAACTCAGACATCTTAATCGCTATTTTGACAGTTCTGCATCTGCAAGAGAATTACTCAGCTCTGCGCACAAGCAAGACTGTCCGGAATTTGAAGCCTTCATTGAAGAGGCAGCGATAAAGGAGACCAGTGCGACAAGTGCGGAACCAAAGCTCTGTGACGCCCAGATTGCAAAGGTAATTACTACTCTTGAGCCGCTGATTATGCTTGTTGCAGCTAATGTGGATCAGGCAAGTGCCAGAGAGGCAGCGCGCCAGCAGTATCTAGACGGTCGCAAACTGAGGCTGGCAGCGGTGGCCAAACATCGGGAGGCAAATCTAGCGCTGGCACATGCACGGCTAGAGACTCGGGAAACAGTCCGCGAGCTACGCCTTGACTACCTCGAAGGAATAAAACGCTCAGAGGCTTTAAAGGACTTCGCGGGCGTCATAGTTTTTGATCCGGTGCCTTATCTGGGCGAGCGTCCGGTAGAAGCCAATTATAAACAAATCATTCGTGGCTTAAGTTGGCAGCAATCTTTGTTGCTGAGTGCTTCTCTGATTAATGCGCGCGAAAATCAACCGGGAATTTTTAAGCGTTTGACTGATCGCTCGGCCCGGGAACGGGCTCAGGAGATTGATGCAGCAGAAGAAACCTTTGCCAAGAAAATTCCGCAATTGCTGGCCTCAGACCAGACAGCCGACCAGATAGTTGGCACGATGCTCTGTGCCTTGGTGAGGCAGCCTCTAAAAGAACTCTCTACAACTCTCGGTAATGCTGACCTAGAGTCGCTCAGACGCAGATATCCAATTGGAGACTTAATTGCGCTGGTAAGTTCTGGCAAAACAAGACAGGCAATTAGTGATGTTGAAGTAGCAGTAGCAACAGAGAAGAGGAACCAGCACTTTCTTTCTGGCAGTTAGTACGCCAACATCCCGCCAAAACCACACACCTACTTACATAGAATCATAATTCTATCTACTTTT
>JAULKR010188547.1:0-18424 GCA_032356305.1 Prasiola linearis
CGGCGGCGACATCGTGCTGACCCTGCGCCGGTCCGGCGGCAGCGACATCGACATCGCCCACGCACTTTCTCTATCATGCCGATATAACGGTCAATCAACACATTTCCACTCAATCGCAGAACATTCCATCAACGTCTCCCACATTACCGAACTAGCCCAAGCACCGTCACTCCCTAAAGTCGAAACTTTGGGATCCGCTCTACACGCCCTACTCCACGATGCATCCGAAGCCTACCTCTCCGACATGGTAACTCCTCTCAAAACCCTCCTCCCAGACTACCTGCACATCGAGTCCAAATTCGAACAAGCCTTGTCCCTCTCTTTTGGAATACCACCTGCAAAAACACCCGTCATCGATTTCTACGACTATGAACTCTACAAGCACGAATCCAACCATCTTCTTCCACACGCCCCGCGCCAACACGTCGACCATCTAGTCGTTCGCAACATAACAATCCACAACCACACACCCTCAATCGCCGAAACACTCTTCCTCAAACGCTACTACGAACTCCAAATCCAACTCCTCCACCTGAAATCTAATCAAGAAGGTCATAACAAATGAAATACGTGTATTTAGACATCGAAACAACCAATACGACACCTTGTTCAGGAATTTGGGAAATAGGTTGTGTAACATCAGCAGATGATCCTTACTTCGACAACTCGTTCTACATGCAATGTCGACCATCAGGATCAATTTCAAAATCAACAATGGATTGGATATATTCTAAACCTGACGTCGCGAAACGATATGAAGAAGCTTTAAAATCCAAATTCTCACAAGAAGAAGCTCTCTCCTCATTATCCGATTTCCTTAAAGTATCTCCCGACCTGCGAGATCGAAATAAATCGACATTTTATTCGTGGGGATCGTTCGATTTCATTATCCTTAAACACCACATGATCAATATACCTTGACACTATGGCTCGGAATGTGATGTGCGAAGTGTAGCTAATTTTCACAATCTGTCCAATCGTCCTGACACATCCTCACATAACGCACTTTCCGATTCTCACGCTCTAAAGACATGTGTAGAAGAAATCAGAACTCAACTGACAAAAGGAATTTGCACATGCGACTAATTGTCACTGGATATGGTCAGCATAAATTATAAAAAGGTAATTAACAAACAATGAAATTATTGGATAAATTAAAAGATAAAGATTATGCCGAAGTGCGAAAACTAAAAATAGAAATAACAGGAAAATATGAAGGTACCGAAAGTTCCTTTAATGTTTTAGGTTTTTCTGGAAAAAGAGGATATGATTATAGGTATGACATTGAATGTGACTGCGGAGAAAAAATAAACAGAAATTTCAGATGGATGACACACGGAGTAGGACATTGCGGATGTAAGCATCCAATCACTGTAAAATCAAAGGAAAATATTCAACTTGGAAAACAAGTTAATGATTGGACAATTACTAAAATTATAGGGAATAAAGAAGAGGTTGAGTTAACATGTAAATGCGGATCCAAAAGAAGTATGAAAAGAAAGATTTTCAATGCTCAAGCATGGCGACAATGGGGAAATTGTGCTAATTGTAGCAAAGGAACAAGTAAGAAATTAAATCATGATGTGTTCGATGATTTGAGTGATCCAGAGACATTATACTGGATCGGCATGCTTTACGCAGATGGCTACGTAAATTTAAAAAATAACACAATTCAACTAAGTCTTAAAGATTACTACCAGATAGTAAAATTTAAAGGTTTTTTAAAATCTGAACATGATATTATAGTTAAAGAACTATCAAAACTAAATGAAAATCATTCAGATTCGTATAGATTGAATTTTAGATCTGAAAAAATCGTAAACAAGCTAAGATCATTAGGCTTTTGCGAAAATAAGTCATGTGACATTTTTCCTCACGACATTTTAAAAAATGAACCAGCGTTTTGGATGGGTGTCATAGACGGCGATGGCTGTATTAACATGTCATCTGACAACAGTTTTTCAGTAATCATAGCAGGAAACAAGAGGACATGTGAAGCGTTCAATACCTTCCTAAGTGCAAATCAAAACATTAGAATTAGAAATGAATGTTGTTGTTATGTAACACATAGTGGGAAAAAATCTCTTGACTTGATTAAAAAATGTTACGAATCTGTCCGGCATGATTTACCTATTGAACGTAAACGAAAACGTTATATACAACATCTAACAAGATATAAAGACATTAAGATTCTAGTATTAGGCCATTCAAAACACGGTAAGGACTTTTGCTCAGAGTATATTTCTGAAACTTATGGACTTTCGTTCAAATCATCAAGTATGTTTGTGTGTGAAAACTTAATATTCAATAAATATAAAGATAAATTAGGTTATTCAACTCCTCAAGAATGCTATGATGATCGACATAATCATAGAAAAATGTGGTTTGACGAGATTTGTAATTTTAATTCGAAAGACAAGTCAAAACTAGCCAAATCGATTTTTGAAGAGCATTCTATCTATTGTGGACTTAGGAACATAGAGGAATTCAATGAAATAATTTCGAAAATCGATGTAGATCTTGTAATATGGATTGATAGATCTGAGCACGAACCTCCGGAAAGCTCTGACTCATGCACTGTTACAAAAGATTGTGCGACCCATATAATTGACAATAATGTTTCAAAAGAGCATACATTTTTGCAACTGGATGATATCTTCGGAAGATCCAACGAAAAATACGGTACAAATACAAACGCAGACTTTGACATCAAAGCGCAATAGCAAAAATAACCCCTCACACCCGAGCGGAGCGAGGGGGTCGACATCTAGAACTCACTCGTCCATCAATCTACGCAAATAGGAAACACATGTTAGCACTCATACTATTCCAATCAATCCTAACCCAACAATTGCCACATCCACAATCAGAACCAATCCAAGTCCAAGAACACTCAACCTTAATTTGCAAACACTTGTCCGAAATTCCGCTCTACTCTGTCCAACATTCGACCACCTCCCAGAGCCAAGTCTATGACATCATGTTCGATGACAAAATCCTCAAATCATTCCCTCACACGTCCCCATTAGTTGAACCATCCAATGACAACGAGTATCACCTCTGTTCATACCTCGAGAACAATCAATCATTCATCAATCCCGATAACCCCGCATCAATAGTTTGCCTCCACGTCCCTGCAACATTCATTTGACACCTCTCCCTGATATCCGTTTGACAGTACCTGCCAAACGATCTACAATACATCTTCAATCCAACTGCAACGAAACACGGAGCAACCATGAATTACAAACCTGCCCAAATCGAAGTCCTATACAATCACCACTCGGGAGACGACCTGACACCTGCTCTTGCAGCTCGCAAATCATTCGCGAAAGAAACGGAATGGCAGACCAGCGAAGACGGTACGCAGTCTCTTGCTGACAAAGATGTTGGCCTTCTTGAGTATCTAGTGCGAGGTGTTCCCAAATCAGAATACATCGCCCTCCTTCAGACCCTGTCAACGACAACTGACATCAATGAACTCGAGAAACTCATTTGGCAATTTCGCAAAACCCCAACTCATCATGCACCATTCAATCATTCTCATTTGTCAGTCGATGTCAAAGCTCCCATTTATGTACGATCCCAACTACAGAAACACAAATTTCTGGTGATTTCCGAATTTTCACGTCGCTATATTAAAGACGATATTGAAATTCACTGGCCTCTCGTGTGGCGACTTGCCGCCGAAAATGTCAAACAAGGATCATCTTCCGATTTCGTGAATGCGGAAACCCTCGAAAACGAACTATCGATGTTCAAGAACGAAACCCTGGAAAACTTCTACACTTCAGCAATTCACTTGTACGAAACACTGCATGAACGAAAAAATATTGCGCCTGAAATGGCTCGCATGGTTCTTCCTCAAGCAATGATGACGTCATGGACTTGGTCAGGCTCGATGCATGCCTTCACCGAAATGTGCAATCTCCGTCTTGACCCGCATGCGCAATACGAGTCGCGAATGGTAGCGCAAGAAGTCCGCAACATCCTGTTCGAGCATTTCCCACTATCATCACGTCTCCTCATAGACTACCCTCAATACGCTCGCCCAATCAACCCTACCACCTAACCCGCTGTATTTTCACATGGAGCGCACAACTCTTACCCGCCCTTCGTTTCACTCGGGCACCCGAGCGGAGCGAGGGGGTCGACATTAGTCAATTATATTGCGGAACAATTCGTCACGCCACATTGACCATTGGAAAATAAGAAACACCCTCTCAGTGAAGAAAGGGTGCTATTTTCGTATTTGCAAAATGAACCAAATCAAGGGTCAAAAAAGATGTCAGTCTTTGAGTTTACCTTGGTTACGGAGTTCTTCCAGCACCATTTCCATAATTTGATCATTACGGTCATCAGTCTCCTCGACGCCGGTGTCAGGCAACTTTACCAAGTCATCGACCAAGTCTTCGATGTCACTCGTGGCAAAATCCAGCGTTCGAAATTTGAATTGGTCTTTCTCTTCCAATCCCACACTCAGCAGAGATCTGTCACCATTCTCCAAGAACTTCACCTGACCCAATAGTTTGTTGATCGCCCATTCAGCCTGTCTCAGCACGTCATGGAAAGACATCATCTGTTCGTTCATGTGCAACCTAACCGTATCGGCATTCATGTTACCGACCTGACCACCGCGTTGCATGTAAGTGTTGACACCTTGAGAAATCATCTCGTCCTTGATCAACACTAGCTCTTGACGCATCTCATTCAAAGGTCTCACGACGGGACTAATGATTTCAAACCTGGAAGTAAATGGCAGTACCAGCATGGAGCCAGCACCATACTCGATTGTCTTGTCCTCCAGAAACGTCTTCAGCTGACTTTCATCGCCCTTTTCAGGATCAGGCAATACGATCACGGGCTGAGGAACCATTTGATGCAAAATGTAGTTGCGAAGGGCCGACACTAGGAAATAATCCATTGACGTTTCTGCCAACCCGAAGAACACAGGTTTGTCTTCAGTACAAATTCTGCAAGCTGGAATAAAATCGATCTGTCTACCATTCCAAGTAAGATCGACATCGACCCGATCTACCAAGCCAGTTTCCTGATGTAATCCAAGTGTGGTATGAACCGTATTGCCCTTCGAGTTCCACAGTACAACATCTTGATCGACGTTGTGAGTTTCGAAACCGAAATCATCCCTCACTGCAACCTTGTCAGTCATCGACATGCTCGTGGGCGACCAGTTTTTGACAGCTTCGATAACATAACTTTGGAAACTCGGGACCGTACCATTCAAATCCAACGCCAAACCTGCGCCGCCTGTCAATGCAAGTTGCTTGAGGAGCCAGCTAATGAACTTTTCCGGATTATCGACATGTCGCGCCAAGACTTCCATATTCTCAGGCTCACGCTGCAAAGCCCTATAAACTCCTTGGTTGACCATCACATTGACCAAATTAGGATAACGACCGCTTCTCAGGTACCTGTTGGCCATTCCGTCAGTAAAGTTGCTGCGTCGTTGGTAATAGCCTCGCTGTTCCGCGACACACCTGATATGGGACTGACCTGCCCAAGCATCGCGCATGAAGTTCCACACGGGCCTCATCGTGTCGTAACTATTGTGATTTACAATCATCTCAAAACATCTCTCTCATTTCTCAAATATTCCATCCGTTCGGTAAACATATAATTCAAAACTCGGCTGAACATGTCGACCCCATTCCCAAGGTCGCGGTGTCTCGGTGTTAATCATAAAAACCGCTAATTTTGAAGTCGTATGCTTTTTCCATCAAACCGCTATTTCGAGCTTTACCTTTTAATTCAGTAAGTGCCCATACCAGTGCATCCATCGAGTTGGGTGACTTTTGTCCCGGCAGGTTTGCGAAAGTTGTCATCTCTTCTTCGAGCGTCTTGAATTCACCACAATGATAAACCATATCTTTCTCGTAAAGCATGCTGATAGGTTCGCCTCTGATCATTTTACCCTTAGAAGCTTTAACATATTTTACAGGAATTGAAGGGTCAATACCATTCATTACTTCTTCGACCAAAGCTCCTCCAAAGTTACTTTCGATACTGATTTTATCCGCTTCCCATTTTTCATAGAGCATTGCCACTTTGAGACCCCATTCGTTAGGAGTTGCGTGAAAAGTAGCATCTTCTAGTACATAATAAGTGTAAGGTTTATCATAAGTTTTTGCAGCAACAACAATTCCCACAGCATCACCGGACTTGCCCCCTGAAGGGTCTACTCCGATTACAACTCTACATGGAACTTTTTCAAGATTAGGTCGTTGGGTTCGAGCTATCATGCTCCAATTCCATAAAGCACCTTCAACATCTTCTAGAATTTCAGCGTGAAGTTCTTGTCGACCAAATCTGGAACCACCCAATTCATCTTCAAGATCAGCTAGAGTGTCTTCAGCAATGTTATCTGAATTTTCATAACTCGATCCTGTGATGGTGATGGTTCGTTTCCTGTTTATGATTTCTTTCATTAAAGGAATAGGCTTTGGTGTAGTGGTATAGATTTGAATCGGGTTAGGTTTGATACGGGTGCTAAGTCTTATCTGATTATACACATCTTTTGGTTTTTTCCATGCAGCGATCTCATCTCCCCATACAACATCGAACTCAGGTCCACGAAGGTTTTCACTTGCGTACGAGTTGTACATTGTTGCCACAGCACCGTTTGGCCACTGTAGTTGAGCTTGTCCGGAAATGTATCTTGGTCTGAATGCTTCAGGATGAACAGCCAGAATACCAGATTTTCCGGTGACCATTACGTCCCGCACTGATTTTTCGTTGATACCAACCAGTCCCACTCGCGAATATCGACCTGCTGCTTCTGGCGTGTCTCCACATACCAACTCTCTTATCATCTCAGAAGCTGCTCTCGTATTGTGAGTTGGAATGAAACTTCTCGTAATTAGAAAGAGATTGGAAGGACTGTCAACACTTAAGCAACGCATTCCACAACTTGGATTATCTACTTCTTCTATGTCTACAATCATTCTATGATTTAAAGCTCTGCCAGTTTTCTTTTTTATGGATTTTTTACACTTAAGAACTTTTCTAGTAATGGAGAACGGGATGAAATTTCTCAAGTTCCAAGCTACAATATAATTTTTTGCGTTATTTCTATCATATAGTGTACTAGCCTCATAAGTTCTGAACGTCGGTCTTAGTCCCAAAGAGCTAACTAGTTCAAATATATCTTTAGCGAGATTTTCATTAGTGTTGTGAAACATGCATTGTAAAGATTTATTTCGTATGGAGCCGTCCCCGTCCATTGCGCCAATTAGAAGATCTAATCTTTGTTGATAAGAAGCTTCCATATAAATTCTAGGAATATGCTTATTGTTCAATACGTTCAAATTTGTCAAAGAGTTCTTAATGCAATTAGTGTTATTGCGAAGTCTGCCATTATCATCAAATTCAGATTCTTCTCCATAAAAAATATATGAACGAGATTTACTTTTTCCGTTGTCACGATCTTTCATTATCCATTTAGGGTTTCTTTGCAACAAGTCGAAAATTATTTCAGGATCAGCACTTTCGATCTTTGTACTATTAGATGTTCCGTCAGCTAACCATAATCCTAGATATTTTGGATCCAGCGGGAGTTTTTCTTCTCCATATTTCAATGGAAAAGTCAAAGGAATAGAATATTGTTTATTGAATTTTTTAATTCCTTCAAACATTTGCTCTGTGTTAATTGTTATACAATTATTTTCTTGAAAGCTTTTATTAGAACTTCCTTTGTATCTAGTTGTAGAAGATGTTGCCCAATTTATAGGATAGTTAGGTAAATCGTCTTTTTCAAAGAATTTTCGTCTCAGCGACTTGTCGTGAACCGACCACAGATGATCCGCACATGCAGTGATTTCTTCTCCGGATTCGAAAGTGATTTTAAAAGATCTTCTTGGTTCACTTTCTAAATAATTTGTGACTTTACAAGGTGTGCCAGTTTCATCGAAGACTGTATCTCCGATTTCAATTTCACCTATTGTTGTCCAGCTCTTATTGAGTGTTAGGATTTCTTCATCTTTCGACAGCAGTTTACCAAACATTCTACCTGCACAAATCATTAGAATATTCCATGATCCGTCTATTTCAGGTAGTCGTTGTTTGTCCCTTGCGTACAATCCCCAATTATATTTGATGTCTTCCATTTGTCCGGGACTAAGCTTGGAGAACATTTCTTCACGTTCTTCTCTGGTCGCATTTGCCAACCAAGCTTTGAGTTGATCCAATTCTTTTTGGGTCATTTTTAGTCCTTATGAAACCCTCCGCACCGCAAACCTCGAAGAGGTTGAGGAGCCACACGTCACGAATGTGTCGGGTTTGGGAGGGTGGTCGCACATGATGACGAAATCGATGGCGATTGTGATGAGAAGATAGATGGCGGTTATGATAGACAAATGGAGGAGGTCGTCATGAATTACGGAAGTGCAAAATTGTTAGTCGGGAGTTATATCGATTGTTTCTTTTGCGACCGAGGCACTTTGTCGAGGAGCAGAGGACTTTTCGATGGAGATTGTCTGGGCCGGTGTGCCATCAGGGAGAGCATTGGTGGAGGCGGAGATCGAGAGTTTGTCGGTCTTGTTGAGAAGGTCGAGAAGTGCGGATGCTCCATCGTTCTTATTGTCGTTCTGAGTCTGCGGATCAACGTATTTGGGGTCGTAGGTCTCTTTGAATTGCGATTTTGCGTACATTTCGAGAAGCTTGGTGTTGACCTCTTTGAGAGGAGTGTCCTCGTCTTCTGCGATCATGACGTCTTGGAGTTGATCTTCGAAATCAGCCTGTTGGTTCGTGATACCGAGAGCACATGCCTCGCCAAAGTCTTCGATCTCAGTCATCCAACGCTTTACTGTGGGAACTGAACACCTCAAGGCGCGGGCAACTTGAGAGATTGTTTTGCCGCTGGAGAAAAGCTCGAATGCGGAGATTGGGAAACTTTCGTCGTATTTGTTGAATGAGTTGTAGGATCGCCAAGGACTGGTGATGGGTGTATCGTCAAGTGAGAAACGCTTGTCAGACTTGGGAGAATGTTTGAGAGACTTGGCCATTTCTACAACTTTGAACTTCTAATGAGATGAATTTGAATGGGATGAAACCAACAATCCTTAACCTTTACGACCGAGGCATCTCGCCGAGGAGTAGAAAGTCTTGCCGCAAGATTTTGATGATTGTGAAGGGCCAAAGGAGGGCTTCTCTCAGGACGTATTGCTTGGAGGGAGATTGGGTGATGAATGGTTCGTCGTTTTCATCGATTGATGCGATTGGATGTTGGAAATACATCGAAAAGAAAAATCCTAGCGCATAGAAGACGGCATTTGACAGAAGTAATGTTGTGAGAATGATGTAGATCATTGAGAAATTCCTTTTGAAGTATTGTATCATGGAAAGTTGAATTTGTCAATTTTTATCAAATCTCTAAATGCAAGTGTTTTTTCATTATTTCGAACATATTTATAATGAGATGTGATTATTTCAATTTTTATTTTTTTTGCGCAAATGTTGAAAGTTTGAAATTTTATCATGAGGGGGGAGGGGTATTTTGATGGATGAACTTTTTTGAGATTTAACGGAAAGTGTGTCGGAAATTTCAAATTTTTTATTTTTTTAGAAATCGTTAGAAGTACGTGAGAAAGTAACTAGGGGGGTCACACCCCATGGAACCTTTCAACCGGGGATACACGTGTGCCAAAATGACGCAGGCGAATCGGTTGTGGCACGTCAACCATTAATCGAGAATTGAAACATTTCGTGATGCAAGATTATTTCACTTGCTGCAAAATAGTCATTGACGAATCATTCGAATCAGGGCATATTCAAATCATCGAAACGGACACAACAACACTTCAACTAGAGAGACAGTATCATGCTCAACTTCATCAAAGATTTTCTTGGTCTTAACATCAGAGACGAACTGGCATACATCAAAGCAATGACGACGCAAAGTGGTCAGTACACGACGCGCCCTCTTCCTAAGTCTGGTGCAACCATGGTCTCTGGTGGTGGAGTACAGCACAAGTATCACGCTCTAAACGACACCCGGACGGGCCGTAACAACACGGCAATGCAAGCCATTCGTGCCATCAATTAAAACACCTATTGACATAAAGGAACTCACATCATGACTATTCATGTAACGACTGATATGCTTAACACGCTCTCAACTATTGACCCGCTCCATACACCTTGCGAATCAGACAACTTGGATGTATTACTACACGAATACATGCCGGAAACTTTCCAGTTGACAAAACACACGAATCAGGTTAGTCGCGCGTTCTCCTTTCTTGTCGATACGAATTGTGAAATTGGAGATTGATCGAAAAAAAGGGCTTGCTAGCAGGGGCCGATATGTGGTTGGTGGTTCCTGCGATAGCGTTTCCATGAAGTGCGATTCGCCTTACCGCCCGCGTCTACCGGACATAGGGTTAGGTCTGCTAGGATACCGCCCGCCTCGCCCCCCCTATGGCGCTAGGTACGCAACCGGAACCGCCTCGCTAGGGAGTGGTCGTGGTCGCAAGGGTTGCTCCTCTCTAACGTTCGGTCGCAAAGGGAAGGATGATTGATAAGTGTATTGTACAGGTCGTCTTAGGACGGTTTGCACTGTGTCCTTGCTCCTTCCTACGGTCGGTCGCAAGGGTTGCCAGTGAGAATACCGCCTAGCGCGCCTTATGGTACGTTATGCAGTGTCCTCCATCGGATACGCCGCGCCCTACGGATTAGGGTCGCCAGTCGTCTTGCATAGCAAGGTGAAGGGTATTGAAAGGAACTGACCATGACTGACACGATTAAGAAACTGGACTTCGCCACCGTCTCCGCCATGCCCGCCACGGCTCGTAACGCTCTCTTTGCAGCGGACGGTCTGGAAACGGCAAGCTCCAATTTCGCCTCCCATGCCGACGCGGTTTTGTGGAACATGGTTCTCGCGTTCGTTACCGACCCCGACGAGGGCGCAATGGGTTTCGCCCGGTTCATCACCGCACTCAACGCGGCCAAGTCTCGCAAGTCCAAAGCCCGTAACGAGTTCAACAAGGGTAAGGCTCCCTCTGACAAGCGCGGTGCAACGGCTTCGGAACAGGCGTTCGGTTCCATCGTCAAGAGGTTCAATGACTATATGAACTGGGGACTTGGCTACATGGTCGAAAAGGGCACGCTGCATGGCGGCGACGCTGGACCGACTCACTTGCGTATGCCCGGTTTCAACACGCTTGGCGCAATCGCCAATGACACCGCGACCCTTGCCAAGGTGCGGGAGATGGGAACGTGGGAAATGAACGTCCCTTACCTCGATCTTGCAAACGTCCTCGCCAAGAATACCGTGCTGGATGCCGGGTACGCAAAGCCGAAACTCGCCCCGCTCGAGTCCAAGATCGCAAAGGTCTACCTCGAAATTCGGAAAGAGGGCGACAAGCGGTCGCAGGTGGCGATTGACGAGGCAATTCAGTCCTACAATGACGAAGTGCGCGCGGTCGCGGATGGCACGAACAATGTGTCCAAAGACTCCTCCATTACTGCCGGTTCCTCCGCTATCGATGCCATGCGCGATGCATTGGCTCGCATGAACGCTCCCAAGCCGAAAGCCGATACCGACCCCGAGTTGAGTGACAATGATACCGATACTGACACGGTTTCCGAAACCGGGGACGACGACGCGGAAGTCTATGGACCCCCTGCCCCCATGGTCGCGAACGGCTAACACCCTAACATGACGACGCGCCCCGGCATTTTTCGCCGGGGTGTTTCCATCCCTTATTTGTTCGTCACTTTCCATGCCTTGCCACGTCACTAGCGGAGTCTCTTCATGTTTAAGCCATTTGATCTAGAGGATTGCGCCTCTCTCGCGTTGTTCGCGCCTAGTGCGGTTGAGTGTCCCATGCGCGTTCGGGCTATCGCAAAACAGATTGAGTCACTCGAAATGGTTGCTCGTGACCGCAAGGTTCCGGTTGACCGTCTGATTAAATCCGTATTCGAGACTCAACCCCTTGAACGCCTCTCAAAACGGTTCTCCCGTACCGTCGCAACCGTCAAATCAAATGCCGTTGCCCGCCCCGTCGACCCGGTTCTAAGCGCGCTATCCGACTTCATGGAACGCGAGGCATTGGCGCAATGGTCACCCGTTGCCCGTCGTGAAGGCGTAGAGTCGTCGCGCAATGCCGCAACTCTCAAAACGTCCGAAAAGGAAAAGCGCGCCAAGGCTCGTATAGCTGATTTTGCACGGTGCGAAGTGACTCGCGAATTGTCTCGCCTTGTCACGGACTCCAAGGGCAACAACAAACCGAATTGGCACGTTCTCTTGACAGGTGCCGGACTCCTCAAATCGCAAACCGCCTATGACGCCACGCGAGTCGATACGGTCAAAAAGAACCATTCCGATTCCTCGATAGCGTTTGAAGGTGCAGCATTGAAGATGGCGGAAGAGTCGATAAGCGACTATCGCCCGACCCAAGTTTCCGAAACCCGTTGCGGCGTACCGATTCCAAAGAAAGCACCACTGGCTAAACTGTATCGTGCCCTTCAATCCGCAACGCTCGACTCGGCTGGCAACGTCATAGTTAGTAATGGTTCGCCAGTCATTCGGGAATATGCGCGCATCTGCATTACGGAATCGATTGTCTTGTATGGTCAGATTGCGCGGGGTGCGACTTTGCTCAAAATGCGTATGAAGCACGACCATTTAATCCAGCCGTCGCACGACCTTACCAAGACATATGCCGAAAAGGAGGTCAGGGGGGCAAAAAAGGATCGCAAGGGCAAGTCTCACAAGGCGACTCCATTTGCGATTGCGTGCGACAAACACGTTGATTTGGCAACTATTGAATCGGAAGAGGCGTTGCGGGACATTCAACGGGCAGGACGTGACCACGACGGGCATATGGGCAGTGTCGAGACCGGCATCAATCGCGAGACCGGCAAATCGTTTACCCGTGTCGTGCTACCTGCACGCATAGACCGCACAAAGGTTGAAACGTGCCCGAAACATGCCGCTAGGGCGCTTGGCAAATACGACCATCCCCATGCCGCCCCCACGAAACGACGGGGAACCTTGCGCCTCCAGACCCCCGACTAACACCCCTTCCTCCTTTCTGCACGGTCCCCATGGTGTCCGATTCGTTAATTCGAGTCGGGCATTTGCTCGTTCCGATTTGTCAATCGTCACGTCGCATTCTTGCGCTGGTTATCGACGGGGACCGGCTCTGTAGAGCATGGCTTGTGCGGCTTATGGGGCGTCACTGACAGGCGTTGTTCTGGCATGTGGGTAGCTACCTGCCCGACTCTAGGCGCGCTGCATGGTCATGTTTCAGCGTGACATATTTAGCACGGTTTCGACCCTCGTTTCGGTCGTTCGATTTTCTCAGACCATCACATCCCAACGCCACGAATCCGTCCAATCCAATAATATTACTGTTTCTCTTTACGTTCGGTCGCGCTTGCTTGTTGAGATTTTGCATATTTTGCGACCACGCGAGTCGCCCCAATCTCGATTAATATTTGCTCCTCGCTAGTCACATTCGTTTGTCACTTTTCGCCTGCAATCTCGCACAACTCTCGCACAACTCTCGCATGCCCTTCACTACGTTCGGGCTAACTGAAAGATGAACCAATGTTTGAATATGCCGATGCAATTCCTCTGAGCAATGTCGATAGCGAACTGGCAATGATGGATGTGTTCAATCCGTACAGCTTTTTGCCCAATCTCGAAATGTCCAATCTCGACAATCATGACGACAATGATGTCACCCTTTGCGACCGAGTGACGTAGGAGCGAGGAGCATGTCTTGCCCCGAACTTGCACCCAACATCTATGTTTTATAGGAGTTCTCAATGCACGTACTCGATAAAATGATGGACATGTACCGTCACGACAATGCCACCTCGTATTCGGACAACGAGATTCGAAAAGTCGTGTGTGGAAATCTCAGTGACGAAGAAGTGCTGCTCGAAGAACGTCGCTGCGAAACCATGCTCCTGACACTCGCCAATCGGGACAATCTGGAAATGGAAATCGACAGGCACGAAAACCCCGATGATTACGCAAAACGTGATAATCTAGTCATGATCTATGGTTTGTACCACAGTCGTTTGATGGATGAAATCGAAGAACGTCGCATCGGATGGGCAAGCCTCGATACCGAATAATCAAAAAATGTGAGATTCGTCTAGGGCATTTTTATCAAATTCACGGTAAAGGTGTCTTGGGCCAATCTCACACAATTTTTCAAAGGAATACGGAATGAAGTTTTCTCATGTATATCTTGTCGATGCAATCTCGCTGGCGACTACGCTGACGCCTTATGGTCGCGTGATTTCGGTAAAAGAGGATGGTGACGGATGGTGGGAAGTTGCCGAATGTGGTGATCTCATCGATGAAAAGATGCCGTCCGATATTGTGGTCTCCGGAGGAATTCCAGAGGACGGGTACGAATGGCAGCACGATGGTCATGGCAATTACATGCGTCCGTTCCATGCAGACGAACTTCCCGCAATCAGTGAGATTGGTGTCGATGACCTGAACGCATTCTGCATTGCATATGCGATTCGGAATGGCCGGGATTATGCGGTTCGCGGTGACGAATATCTTTGGGAAGATTCCAATGGTTTGGACTACACGTTCAATGAAGTCGAGCATATTCTTGTCGAAAACTGGTCCCGCCTTTCTGCACCCGTACGCCACATCATGAAAGCAATCACTGACCTGACTTTCGATCATCTCGATTAATTTCGACAGGCGACCTACGACCGAACGATGCGTAAAACTTTGAAATGGAGAAACGAAAATGACCGCCACGAAACAGAACATGATCGACACCATCGGACGCATGAATGGTGAAGGGTTGAATATCGGTTACACGTACGTCAATGCCAATGAGTGGGTGTTGCACAGCGTTCATCTCTTGGATGATCCCCCCGTGAAGAAAGCGTCTTCTGGCTCGAAGATGCGAACGAAGATCGATCCAATCCGCTCGACTACATGAACATGCCGCTCCATCAGGTCAAGATCAAAGGAACAATCGCTCACATGTCCCCTACGGACGTAATTCGCGCCCACCGTAAATCGCAAAAAAAAAGGATGAATCTGATGTCTAATCGATTACCCAAAGATCTTCGGAAATTTCGGATGGTCTGCAAGATGATGGGATTTCAATGGCAAGCCGGGACAAATCTGAGCAGTCCTTTTGGAGGAACCATTCCAAACGGTTTCAACATCCAATATTCACAGAATGATCGCAGATACGATTACAATGTGTCATCGTTCCTGGACGTCTACAAACATGCAATGAGTCAATATCGGTCCATGAACCGTATGTTATTTCCATATGAGACTTTCGAGCGCCTCAAGTGGGACCGCTACATGTTGACGCGTTTTCCCAATTCGGATCAGAAATGTCAACGCTATGGCGAAATCCGCAATCGTCTTCTGGGAGATAACTTGTTATCCTTCCGTGATTTATGACTCATAAGGAATATATCCATGCGTGATTTGATGTTGAAAATCGGTGAGACGTGCTTGGAAGCGTTCTTTGCGATTGCGATTGTGGGAATGCCCTTGATCTGGATGATTGTGGGCAATGCTCTGATAAGCTGACTCTTTGCGACCGAAGAGCGACCTTGGGAGCGAGGACTGAACGCAGTGAAGGACCAAGGAGCCGTCAGGCGACGCATTCTTTGACACAGTGTGAGGAGCAATGGCATAACGTCCGCACAACTTTCATCACCCCTCGTAAGAACTCGGGGTTGATTTTTTTCGCGAATAATGGTACACTCCATAATGAAATAAATAATTATTTTTTTGCGACCGAGGTATTTTGCCGAGGAGCATATTACGTTATGGAGTTTGAAAAATGAGCGAAGATGATCATGATAATCTCAGTGATGAGAGTTTCACGTTCGAGGAAGCGATCATGGAAGGGTATCCGGTTGAGCATCCTGATTATGAAGGTGCTTGGCTCTACGTGCCTGCGTGGGGATATTTCCACAGTGATGATCGGTTTTATGCGTTCAAGAACAGCATCTCGATTAATGAATTTACGAAGAAACCACCAAACACAGACGATCATGGTTTCTGGACATCGAAGCGTTGGAAGCCCATTGACCTGATACACTATGTGTTGATGTTGGAAGATCTGTCGATTATTGCTTCCAAAGAGGATGATTTTATTTCGAGACTTGACGAAAGCCAGACCGAGTATGTATTGAAGCATCTTTGCAGATCTGCCGTCAAAAACCTGTTCAGCGGCAGTTAATACTGTGGCGTGACCTTTACGTGAGTGGTGGAGGCATGTGTTCAGACCCTATGTGACTTGGTGTTTCTATTTGGATACCAGATCATGTTCTTTGCTCGTAATTCCATGTAATGTCTCTCATCAGTACTTTCTGGCAATGTGCCATGGTAGATGAGATTTGCTGGACATGAGTTCTTTAGTTTCTTGTCAGAGAATTCGATGCGTCCGTCTGGATATTGACCTGTCAGTAGGATTACGGCGGTTTTCTGCCAACTTATCATGCCGTGACCGCTGACGTATTCGCAATATGCTTTGCGATTGTCGCACCATTTCTGAAACGGCCTTTCGTCAGGAGCGTCCAGTTCGTTTCCGTCCTCATCGTATTTGAGATGGACAATATATTTCAAGTCACTGGTGAACCAATACTTCTCCAACAATAGTTCGACGAGTTGGTCATTGGTCATTCCTGTTTGAGACTTGGTGGGTTTGGTAAGTGACAAGTTGTCGATTCGGTTGTTTTGTCTGTTGCCGTCAATATAATAGACTGTGCTGCGAGGCCATTTTCCATGCGAGATGACCCAAGCGACATGTGATGCATTGATTGATCTACCAAATAGGTAACCAGTACGTTGAAGATTATGCTGAATGCTTGTAAAAGCTTCGCGACCCTCGAATTTAGGGTTTGTCCAGTTGCGTCTAGTGATTAGACCTGTCGACGGATCATAATTGAACAAGTGTTTGACATGTTCGGGGTCAATCTCGATATCTCGATTGGTTTCATAGTGACCTTTTATTTCGTAAGTGTTCATTAGGATACTTTCATTATCGCTAGATTGTTGGAATTTTGCCGTGTGTCGTGTTGAGTGTAAGTCAATATATATATAATAGTAGAAATGTGGGAAATGGTAAGTAGTCAGTTACGTGTAAGTAGATATATATATATAAAAGTATGTTAGAGAGAACTATAACACTTAGAAGAGAATATGTCAATCAATATGTGTCTATACACAATAATATATATATATCTACTTACATAAAACCTAGTACTACCTGATTTCACAGCGACGAATAATTATATATAGTTACACTTACATCTAACATGATGTCGTCCTGATTTCATAATCTGATCATTGGTTGAACCAAGGTTTTCATATGTCTATATATAGAAAAATATATATCTATTGTATTATAGAAACCTAAGTATATCAAACCTAGTATTACCTGATTTCACTCTTCTACCATTCATTTGGTAAACAAAATAAATAAACATAATATATTACACAGTGTCTACAGCATTTAGCTCTCTTTATGAGGAGCAAAGCGACGAATAAGTAATTATACTAATATATTTCATTAGCTATGGACAACTTTTCCATTCTTTTATGATCGAGACTTCAGTTGAGGAATAAACATAATATATTACATGGCGTCTAATGTTCGCAACATTGCGACCGAGGTTTGCCGAGGAGCACGCATGAGATCTGTAACTCCGTCCGCACAAATCTTGCGTACCCCTCCTTCCAGTCGGGGTGCTCCATTTTCGCATCACAACGACGAACGCCAACAACCCTTAACCTTTACGACGAGCGCAGCGAGGAGTACGATGATGAATAAAGACGATAAAGACGAAAATGAAGATGGAGATGAAGATGACTGGGATGAATTCGAGCAAAATGTAATTGCCGCACTCTTGGGATTTGGTGTCGGAATGGTGATAGTGATGTTTCATGTGGTATTTTTTTGGTAGATGACCGCGAAATAGGTAATAATTGAATGTCTTCTTTGCGACCGAACGACGAAGGAGTGAGGAGCATGACGAAACGATCTGACCTGATTGCGGAACTGAACCGCAAAATCGACATTGCACTGCACGGAATCGACGACCTTCCATCTCTTGTCAAAGAGCAGATGTTGATGAAAGTCGACGTCCTCCGTCAAAAACTCCACCTCGCAACATCATGAACCCAATGCGACCGAACACACGACTTTAACGTAAACAGAGGACTATCAATGTTTAAAATTATTTATATGCTATTTATAGCAATGGTGGCGTTCTCGATAAATTATTTTGTTGTGGAGTTTCCATTTGATAGTGCAATATTCGGAACCGTTGTTGGAACATTGGTAGGATGGTTCGTTACACGTAATGTGGAACTGTAATCAGAGAACTGGAATTTGATGTACAAATGTCAAGTTTTTGACACCTTCCAACTTCGGAAAGAGCCTCTGTAAGC
>JAULKR010188658.1:1012-18392 GCA_032356305.1 Prasiola linearis
CTGCATCGGCAATTCGGGTCCGCTCCCGGAGCCCGTTTCGACGGCGATCACCGAAGGCGACCTGATCGTGTCGGGCGTGCTGTCCGGCAACCGCAACTTCGAGGGCCGCATCCACTCCCTCGTCAAAGCCAACTACCTGGCGTCGCCGCCGCTCGTCGTCGCCTACGCCCTCGCCGGCACGGTCGACATCGACCTGCAGAACGACGTGATCGGGCAGGACAAGGACGGCAACGATGTCTACCTCAAGGATCTGTGGCCGACGCAGGCTGAGATCCTGGAGACCATCGAGCACGCCGTCACGCCGGAGCAGTACCGCGAGCTGTACGACGGAATCGAGGACTCGAACCCGCGCTGGAACGCCATCGAGACCGGCGAAGGCGCCGTCTACGACTGGCAGGACAGCTCGACCTACATCCAGGAGCCGCCGTTCTTCCAGGACGTGACGCCCGAGGTGCCCGCCATCCAGGGCATCACCGGCGCACGCACTCTCGTCATGGCCGGGCCGTCCACCACGACGGACCACATCTCGCCCGCTGGCGCGATTCCCAAGTCCGAGCCCGCGGGCCAGTACCTGCAGGATCACGGCGTGGAGCCGAAGGACTTCAACTCGTTCGGCAGCCGCCGCGGCAACGACCGCGTGATGACACGCGGCACGTTCGCCAACATCCGACTCCGCAACGGCATGGCGCCGGGTACGGAGGGCGGTTGGAGCGTCCACGTCCCGAGTGGCGAGAAAGGCTACATGTACGACGTCGCTATGCGGTACCAGGACGAGGGCACGCCGCTCGTCGTGTTCGCCGGCAAGGACTACGGCATGGGCTCGTCGCGCGACTGGGCCGCGAAGGGAACGCTGCTGCTCGGCATCAAGGCCGTGGTGGCGGAGAGCTTCGAGCGGATCCACCGCTCCAACCTGGTCGGCATGGGTGTCCTGCCGCTCGTCTTCAAGGACGGCGAGACGCTGGACACACACGGCCTGACTGGCTCGGAGAGCTTCGACGTGCCGGTCTCGGATGACCTGAGCCCGGGCGACTCCCTCGCCATCACGGCGACGAAGGCCGACGGCACCGCGGTCGCGTTCGACGTGACGGTGGCACTCAACACGCCGGTCGAGGTGGAGTACTACCGCCACGGCGGCATCTTGAACTACGTGCTGCGCGACTTCCTCAACAACGAGTTGCAGCCGGCCTAGCCGCCGCGCCCTGCTCGCAGATTCCGCCGCCCCCGACGCTTCACGCGCCGGGGGCGGCGCTGTATTGCGCAAGGCTGAGGACACATCTATGTCACGAAAAGAGTTACCAAAAACGAAAGGGTGATCTCTCCGCCCGAGTCCGGCATGTTGTGCCTGGATCCCAAATCGCGCGTAGTGGCTGTCGTATGCATTTGTGGCAGCGAACGTGAGCCGACGGACTTGACCTAGGGCTTTCCCCTATTCAGAGCAGAAATGCGTGACCAGACTTTAGTCCTTCTCACACTGCGCGATACACGCAGGGACCGCCGCGACACTCCACCACCGCCTCAGAACATGTCGACTCAATTTCACTTCCTTGCGCTCGCGCTGTGGGCGCTTCTCGCCGCGCCGACGGTAGCCGCCCAATCTCGCGTAACCGTCCAGAACGAGACCGCCGCTGGCAGCGGCGCCTTCGGCCCCGAGACAGGGTTCGACGCCTTCGACGGCGGCGCGCTCACCGCCGATGAGTACTACAACAACGGCCGCATCGAATTCCCCAACGGCACCACGGCGACCGCCTCGTACCGCGGCCCCGAAGACACCTTCATGCCGCCGGCGATTCGGTACGCGGAGCTGCTCGCCGACGGCATCAATGTGTTCTTCGTGGACGCCGCCGACGGCTTGACGCTTTTCTGGGTCGCCGGCCCGTCGTCCTTCGGTCCCAAGCGCCCCGAGGCGCTGCACGTGCTGACGCAAGGTGCGTTCGTGACGCCGATTGCGCACCAGGATGACGCGAGCGACACCTTTACGTTCAGCAACGCCGACACCCAACTCGTCAACGCGCTCTCCTTCGGCAGGCGCAACACGGACGGCTTCGCCACCCAGCTCACCACGCCGGACTTCGTCTTCGACACCGAGCTCACGACCGCAGGCTCAGTGACCGACATGACGACGTGGCGCGTCCACCGCCCTGACGGCGCCCCCATCGACATCGCGACGGAGTTGAACCGCGCCGTCCGCTTCGGCGGCGCCGGCCGCACGATCAGCGTCTCGGACGTGACGCCCAGCCCCGGCTGGCGCTTGCTCTCGGCACCCGTCGGCGGCGTCACCACAGACGACCTCGCTGCGCAGAACCTGGTCCAGGGCGTGCCCGGCGCCGACGGCGTACCCGGCCAGTTCCCGGACGCCCAGCCCAACTTCTTCACCGGCTACAATGGCGGCGGTCGCTACGACTACATCCCGGCCGCGAACACCGCCATCGAGATCGCCTCGGGCCGCGGCTTCTGGTGGTACTGGTACGACGCTGCCTTCGACCCGGACGACACCATCGCCGGCGGCGGCACATCGGAGAGCGTCGAACTGGACGGCTTTACGCTCGCCGCGACAGGACCTGAGATCATGACCGATGTCTCGGCATCGTTTATGGACAACACCAACACGGCGTCCGGCTCCACGTCCGGCGTGCCGAACATCCTGCCGGACTACGCGCCGGACGGCGCGACCATGCCGGCCGACGACGACTTCTACATGATCGGCAACCCGTACTCGGTGCCGGTGCTCGTCTCCGGCATCACCGCCACCGGCGGCACGCTGGGCGACACGTTCTTCTCCTGGAACCCGGGCAACCCGGACGGCCTGGACCCGGAGGACCCGAACCCGGAACTGGACGGCCCTGGATCCTACGAGTTGCTCTTCGCCACTCCGATGCCCGGCCAGCAGGCCGCCGCAGCCGTCTGGCAGGGACTCATGGCCGAGGTCACCACACCCACGGTCCTGGGCGGCCAGGTCGACTTCACCATCGACCGCGACGCCGTCACCGGCGCGGGCGACCCGCCGTTCCACGGCAAGACCGGCGACGCGTTCGTGCACTTCTCGCTGCGTGGCACCACGGCCTCGGGCTACACCACGCGTGACGAGGCCGCCTACGTGCGCTTCCGCACCGACGCGTCCTACGACTGGGACCGCTTCGACGCCTCCAAGCCTATGCCGCCCGTGCCGTCCTACGCCGTGATCGCGCCGGTCGGCGTGCGCGACGGAGAGACGAAGCGCCAGGCCGTGCTGTCGCTGCCCGAGGGCGGCGCCACCGAGGTCGCGCTGGCCATCACTGCCAACGAGCCCGGCACGCACACGCTCAGCTGGGACGGCTCGGCGGTGGACGCGCTGCTGACGGACACCGTCACCGGCGAGACCGTCTGGATGCGCTCCACGACGAGCTACACGTTCGACATCGAGCCGACCGACTGGACGGAGCGCTTCACCGTCGCGTTCGCGTCCACGGTGGACGCCTCTGACGCACCGATCGCTGGTGCATTCGTCGGCCTGCCGTCTCCGAACCCGTCCGCCGGCGCCGTGCGCCTGGACGTGCGCCTTGACGCCGCCGCCGACGCGACCGTCTCGGTCTACGACGTGCTCGGCCGCCGCGTGAGCACCGCCACGGCGTCGCTCGCTGCCGGCGTGCCGCAGGCTGTCTCTGTCCCGACGGCCGGCCTGGCGCCGGGCGCCTACGTGGTCCTGGTCGAGGCTCCGGGAGTCCGCGAAACGCGCCGCGTCACGGTCATCCGATAGACGCGCCCACACCGACTCTCAGATCCCTTTCGATATGATCCGCATTGCCCTCTTCGCTGCCCTTCTCGCCTCGCCTGCGCTCTCCGCGCAGAGCCTGCCCGACTGGGCGGCTCCCGCTCAATCGGCGCCCGATGCGCCGGTGATGGCGGCCCCACCGCCACCGCCGCCGCCACCGCCGCCGGTGCCCATCGACGGCGGGCTGGGCTTGCTGGCGCTCGCTGGCGCTGGCCTCGCCGCGCGCCGGCTTCGCTCAGCCGAGTAGTCTCCGCTCTCGGACATCCCGCCGCCCCCGACGCCTCGCTGTCGGGGGCGGCATTGCGTTCGGACCTTGCGGAATGTCCTCAGACCGCCTCAACGTCCTGTTCGTGTGCAGCCGCAACCAGTGGCGCAGCCCCACCGCCGAGCGCACCTGGCGCGACGCGCCCCAGTTGTCCGTCCGCAGCGCAGGCACGTCGTCACGCGCGCGCCATACCGTCTCGGCCCGTGACCTCGATTGGGCCGACGTGGTTCTGGTGATGGAAACGCGCCACCGCGACCGCCTCCGAGACCGCTTCGGCGACGCCGCCCGCCGCGCCGACATCCGGGTGCTTCACATCGAGGACGACTACGCCTTCATGGACCCCGAACTGATCGAGCGCTTGACCGACGGCGTCGCCGCGGCGCTCCACGACGTGGTGCACCTGTGATCCTTCTGCATCAGGCGCCGTCGGTGACGCGCCGGTAGCGTGGAGTGCGTCCACACTTCGCGTCCACTCTTTGCGCCCACTGTCGCCCGATGTTTCGATATCTGACCTTCGCGCTTCTCCTCACCGGCTGCGCCCAGACGCAGCCACTCGGCCTCGACACCGCCGACGGCCGCGCGGCGCTCAACGGCCGAGCCATCGGGCACGGCGCCACGCTCCAACTCACCAGCGCGGAGCGCCTCCAGGTCCACGGCCTCCACGTCGCCCACGACGTCACCACCTGGATCGATCCAGAGACGCGCGCGGCCCACTCGGTCCCGACCGACAGCGTCGAGTCGGTGCTCTTCCGCGACCGAGCGTCCGGTGCCTTCAAGGGCGCGGCGGTCGCGGGCATCGCCGGAGCGTTGGTCGGGTACTACGCGACGCAGAATGCCCGCGGAATCGGCGTCGTGCCCGGCTCCGGTGCCCTCCTGCTGGCGCCGCCGTCGGCGCTCGTCGGTCTGATGGTCGGGTCCGAGAGCGGCGACCTGACGGTGTACCGCCGCACCGAGGCCGTCGGCCTCTTGGACGCGCAGCGCGCTCGTCAATAGCGCCTAGGCTTCAACACGTCTCGCCACCGCCCATTCACCGATTTCAGGTGCGTCGGCGCCTTGCTCCGCCGTCGGCGGGCTCCGTATCATGGATTCCGCCTCAGACGGGCGCACGGGGCCATAGCTCAGTTGGTAGAGCGCTGCAATCGCACTGCAGAGGTCAGGAGTTCGACTCTCCTTGGCTCCACACCCAGAACGGCTCCACGGTAACGCGGAGGCTGTTTTGCCGTGGCGACTGTCCGGTCTTGTCCGCTCGAAATGACATCTCTGGACAGAAAGTAGGCACTATGTAGGCACCGCCTGCCCCTTGGGTCCTGCCGCAGTCGTCTGCGCATGCAGCGATGGTCGTTGGAGTAAGGCTGGTAGCTCTGTGCGCGAAAGCTCACCGGAGGGGTGCGGAGTCGGTCACCTTACTCGTTTGGACTCTGTCATGTTGATGTCCGTGACTAACACGTCGGGAGCATGCCCAGCGCGGGCGCCTCTCGTAGCGCCAAGTGGTATACGGCTCGCCGACTTCCGCCTAAATGGCAAAGATGGAGCCTTGGCCTAGCTAGCAGTTGCCTTCAGACAAGTAGTAAGCAGGACACATTGGAAGCTGAACCAATGACTTGTGGCGCGATATATATCAGCTAGGTGCCGGCGCTGTCGGAAGGCTTGCTAAATCGCAACCTGCTCCACATGTACCCTACGATGAGGGAGGCGACGAAAGCCGGGACGCAAGCTCCTCCAGGGAAACTCCCATTCGTCCATGCGCCGAGGAAACTCACGTCCCAAATGAAGTACACAGCAGCACCCACGAATATGGCAGGGATGCAAGATGCGGGGTCGTAGGAAGAGTCATACAGCCTGAGGATAACTGACGACGCTACGGTACCAACCAAAAGCGTGACAGCTTGCGCCGAGAGAGCAAACACCGTCTCGTTGGTGGATAATGTCAAGGCTAGTGCTAGAAGCACTGTGCCGACGAGGCTAACACGCTGGACAGTTTGCTCAGACCAAGCTCCGATCTGTTTGTCCTTGTGTCCAGAGGATCCACCGCTCCGCTTCTGGCGGACCAAGTTTTCGCTGATCAACGCGGCAGCAGACAGGCCAATTGAATCCAGCGTCGACGCAACAGCTGCAAAGACTCCGAGCAGTACAAATCCCGCGAGCGGACTCGACAAGTTTGTCATGGCATGGTCCACGAGTGCAACCTCCGCTCCGAGGTCGCCCAACTCTGAGACGATGCTTCTGGCTGCCAGCCCGAACAACGTCATCCCGATCCAGGTGAATTGGAGAAAACCGATGTACACCCACTTCGCTCGTCTCGTCTCCAAGGGCGACTCGCCTGCGAAGTACCGAGACGTTACTTGGGGCTGACTCACGCCAAAGCCCAGAGCAGAAAGGGCGAAGGTGACGAAGAACGCGACCACCATCCATGGCGACCACCCCGGGAATGCGACTAGCAGTTCGGGAGCTACTGTTGCTGAGGCACGAATGGACTCCAGGAGCCCACCCTCGAGCATCGCGACGCTAGCCAGAGCGACGCAAGTGACACCTATCATGAGCGCGCTTTGCAAGATGTCGGTCCACACGGACGACTGAAAGCCTCCCTTAAGGCTGTACAAAAGGATCAGGCCGGCTGTCGCAGACATGGAAATCCAAGAGGGGATCCCATAGGCTGCTTCGAGAGTGATCCCTGCCGCTTGGTACTGGGATGCAGCGTACAACACAAGAGCTCCCACCAGAAAGAGCGCTACGGTGATTCGGGTCCACCGTCCCGATTTTCCCACCTGCATCCCGGCCAGAAGGTCCGGCAGCGTCCGGCTTTCCGTCTCCCGAGCAACATGGTTTAAGCGCTCCGGGAAGTACTTCCAGAACACGAGGTCTCCGAGAAGCCAAGCCAAGGGGAGAAAGACGAACGTGATGCCGGCTCCATACCCGAGGCCCACGGCACCTAACATGATGAACCCGCTGTTCCCGGTAGAGGCTGCGCTCAGGCCGATCGCGAACGCCCGTAGCGAACGCCCGCCCAAAATAAAGTCGAGACTCGCTTCACTCCGCCCGCCGAAGTGACCGACGACAATCATCAGAATGAGTCCGAGTCCAAACCAAATAAGGGAGGGGTCCATGCTCTATTCGCGGATGAGGGGTACAGGATTTGACAGGGGGCTCATGTTGCGTAGGCGATCCTTCGCTTTCAGTATGTCACCGCGCGCCCGAGACATAATGGCCTGCTCGGGAGACCGAGTCGTTGCACCGAGTACCAAGGTGCCGACGATTTCGTCGTCAATGATAATGATGTCAGACTCATGTTGGGAGCTTAGATCACTCACCCTGACAGTCCTCACATCAACGCCCCACTCAACCTGCTGACGCATAAGTGGGAGAAGCTTTTCGAGTTCCTCCTCGTCTGCGACTATGAAATATCTAGTGATCTCCACGCCATCGGCAACGAGATCTCGATGGAGCCTCGAATAGTCCTCTCCCCAGCCTTCTTCCCACCACTTGGTAGGATCGACGAAGCTGGTCGCCTCAATAGACCTTTCAGCTGATCGGATGAGAGCCGGAGCATACCAATTGAGCTCGTGCTGGTAGATTACATACCTCTCTGCACGAAAGTCCTCTAGGCTCTCTTGGAAGTCCCTCACACGACGCTCAATACTGCTCTGAAATAAAGGGTCCTCGACTCTATTGCCGAGAGTCAAAGCCTCCAGGTATCCATCAAGAAAATTCTCTGCGCTAAGTGCTTCTGACTCCTCGTGCTGTCGAATGAGTTCTGGAAGCAAGTCGTGCCGCACTGACACAAGCAGAGTTACGACTGCTCCCAAGAGAGCCACATTCAAGGCCAGCACGCCCCTGTATTCAGGTCTTGTTCGAAAAAACGTGATGCCGGCAGCAATTGCCGTCATCACGACGCCGCCAATTTCGAAGGCCGTTAAAACTTCAGGCATTGTCGGCGAGGTGTGGGGACTCGATTCGAGCGACGAGAATGTCTGAGTCCAAGTACGTCTCAACCCGCTCGAAGCGCTCTTCGAGCTGCGAAGTGAGAGCTGATGAGCCGTAGCGGTAGGACACGCTGGTTACTACCCGGTCTCCCTTTAGAAGCACGTCTGTGAAGCCTGGCCCAAACTGGATTTGCTCAAGGATATCGAAGCCCATTTCGACACGCGATCCATCGAAGGCCACGTAATACTCAGTAGCTGGCCGAGGTATCTCAGCCACAGCAAGCAAAGCGAAGTTGAAGTCCGCAGCCTCTTTAGTGGCGTACGGATAGCAAAGCTGGTGTGGCGACTGGCCGTCTGTCGTCTCGCTCGCGATCACCCCGATGTTGCGTCCCGGTAGAGATAATAGTTTGACAAAAATATTCAATATGTCACGAATGGGAAAGTTACAAAACGTGACTCCAATATTGAATATTCGCGTCTGCTGCTCGATGAATTCAGGTCGCGTCCGCATCAAGTCTGGGAGCTCCGAGAACAGAGCCCGGACAGGCAAAGCGGGATACCCCCTTTCTGACATGTAAGACGCACTCTCAGTGAGGAACTGCGCATTCAAGTCGACTGGTACGTACCGGATTTTTTCTGCATGTTCGCCAATACTCTCTACCAACGGTAGGGATTTGTCGGGGTGGCCAGGCCCTAAGTCTATAAAGTCAACCGGCGGCAATTGTTCAGACGTGATTTGATCGGCAGTAGCATCGATCAACGATCGTAGCGGTTTAAAGAGCCGATCCTGGAATGCCTCACTCCCGGTAGCCGCGAGATACCTGTCTGCTTGTATGTCCGTGAGGTATAGGAGCGCGGGATCGTCGAGATAGATTCTCTGTGGGCGAGTACGGTTTTCTGGCAGCGCCTGCCGGAGAATGCCACGAACGGTGGCGGCGGGATCCACGACGAGTTCCCGTACATGCCCACTCGCCTCAGAGAGAGCTGCGGCTGGATCGCGAATGGGGGTGGAAGATGGATTGGTTGAATCCACTATTTCAGGCGTTGTGATTTGAGTCGGCGCGTACATACGGCCGATAGAAACAATCTACACCGATAGTACTCACTAGCGACGGAACGGAGCTGGAAGCCAAGGGAAGGAGGCGGCAGCGTGGGGCCGTCGCTTACGCTTAATCGGATAGCGCGCCGATGTCGAAGTCTCTGGCGGCTCCTCTGGTGAGACCGGCGGACCCATCGCTCGTGGCGTGTCCGATGGCGAACGCAGCGATCTCCTCGCGGAGCGCCCCGATCTCCCGTCTAAGGCTGGCACTCGCGTCTCCCTCTGCGTCGGCGCTTTCGATGACGCCGCCGCCGAAGCACCGTTCCATATCTGGCCGGAGGGAGACCGGGCGGAGGCGGGCGTACTTCATCGTCGTCTTGATGTCAGCGTGACCCATGATCTCCTTCAGCCGGTAGAGATCCATCCCTCGCATGACGGCGAACGAGCCGAACGTGTGACGAAGGCCGTGGAAAGTGAGCCCTTCGCGGACACCGGCACGCTCGCGGTACTCCCGGAATCGCTTACCGAGATAGTCGCCCGCCAGCTTGCCGCCACCGGCGCCAGGAAAGACGAAGGGTGCTGTCTCGGGCCGAGACTTCGCCAGCCGCTCGATGACTGCTAGGGCATCACCGACCAGGGGAACGACTCTCTCTCGCCCACTCTTCGGTGCCGCGTCGTCGGTGTGAGACACACGAACGACACGATCTGCGATGGAAACAGCTTCCCATCGGAGACCACATACCTCACCGCGTCGGAGCCCCGTGCCTGCGGCGAACAAGACGACATCCCGCATGGCTAGCGCCGCAGAGCTTCCGTCCTCTTCGAGATGGGACAAGACGGAACCCAACTCGGCCTCACTGAAGAACCGAGGCAGCTTCTCCCGACGCTCCTGACGCCCCTTTCCGGGCGGCGGCACAGGGTCGTCGCCGCGCCGCATCCCGGACTCGGTAGCCCAGCGAAAGAAGCCTCGGACGCGCTCGCGATAGCTGTTGCGTGTATTCGGGTTCGAGATGTCTGAGAGGAACCGCTCGACGTGCTCACGGCGGACATGGGCAACGAGAATGCCGGGGGGGAGCGTCTTTTCGAACCCACGGAGAACATATTTGTCGGTGTCGAGCGAGCTCTTGGCGAGGTCGGCGTGCCGGGACTCGACATACTCTTTGGCCGCGTTTGTGACTGTCTCACTTCTGCCGGCGACAGCATCTACGTTGCGGTCACCAGCCCATGGATCGAACTCCCCAGCAGCGAACGCGCGCTCCAACCGGAGGAGCTTGGCCCGAGCCGATTGCTCGTCCTTTGTTCTGAGGCTGAACCGAACCTGCTTTGGATGCCGGTCGGCGCCGTAGAATTCGGCGTAGTACCCTTTGAGGGCGCCTTTCTTCCGGCCTTTTGATGGGGCACGCTTCGCGCGGAGCTTGGCCATGGGTTTGTATCTATCGGGTCCAGCGCTCAAACTAGATCGCCTCAGAGCCGTCGCCATGTCACACGACCCATACCCATCTCGCACAGAGCCGACCGAATACCTCCCATACTCGCTACCTCCAGGACCTCCGGTCGCCGTCTCCCGACTTGCACTCACCGCCGCAGGAATCTCACTCCCTCAGGAGAATGCCCGAGACAACGAGGGTAGAGTGAGCGGAAAGGACTGGCGGCTCTTCCCGCTGTATGAGGCGATGGACGCCTTCTACAACGCGAGACTTGGGTTTCCGCACCGGCCCCTTGCGCCGAAGTCGGCAGCAGGTCTGCGGACGCGAGTGACCGTCAGTATCGATGAAATGAATGCGGGCGGACTCCGCGAGGAGAACGGTACTCGGACCGTCGTCGAATCCGTTGTTGTCGAACTGTCCTCGACGCAGAGTGGGATGAATCACCAGCTCTGGCTCGTTGGGGAGTACGTCAAAGCCTGGAACGCGGAGGTGCGCGGTGAGAACGGCCCACGCAACCCGTCCAAGCTCGCTGCCAAGATGAGGGGAGCGATTGAGAGGGCGAACACTCTGAAGACAGCTGGGGCTTCGAAGATGGAAGACGAGAAACGAGAGGTCCGGGTTGTCCGCTCGCTGGCTCGGCTGAAAGCTGCAGAGGCCATTGTGCAGCGGCTCGGCCCAACCCTCATCCCCCCGACGTTCTTCGGGGACCTCGTGCGCGAGACGGTCAAGGCGTACCGTCCTGAGGAGATCGTTACGTGGCTGTCCGAAGAGTTGTACAGGGAGGCCGGGGGGACTTCTGCTACACCGGCATCAGCGCTTGCGGCTCTGTTCCGGCCGGCAGCAGGCACCCAGCAGGCCGCCAGTGATGCAGAGGGCGGGGGAACGGACGCCCCCTCTCTAGGCGATTTCTACGATTGGGCGTGCAGGGCCACCGGGTTCGATCAGGGCACCGTACGAGACGCGCTGCGCTCTCACGATGCCACGGGCTATTTCATCGCTCGGAGGCAATCGCAGTACAAACAGTATGACAGGAAGATGAGCGCGCGTGGGAGTTCGGGCGGCGGCGGTTTGCTGGCTGAGATCATCGACGGCTTGTTCGACCTAGGCAAAGAACGGGCAGCGAAGCAGCAGCAGGATCCTATCCGTTGGAGGAGCTTGTACGCGAAGAGCCGGGTGGGCTCGGACGCGCGGCGGGTCACTAGGGCATACGGCGTCAATAACTGGAGCCACCTGCGCTGAGCAGTCCTTTCTAAGCGGTTGTTCGGCAGCGAGTTGGAACAAGTATTCCCAATCGTGTCGGGATTTGGGGAGTGGTCGGAGCGGACGGGTCCAAAGCGCTCCACCCTCCTCATCCGACATGCCGCTTCTCACTCTTCTGCTTCAGGAAATCCGCAGTACCCTCGCCAGCATCGACCGGCGTATCGAGACGATCTCGAAGGATGCTGTGTCCGAGTCGCCAATAATGACGTTCGCGGATGCGGCCGAGTGGCTCGGCGTGAGCGACAGGACCATGCGCCGGCTTGTTGATCGAGGTGCTACCGGCTACGTCGACATCGGCACCGGTCGCCGAGAACGCCGCCGCATCCACCTCGACGCCCTCGAAGCGTACGTCCGCTCGCAGGCGCGTGCGAGGTCCTGAGGAGGTCTCCCGAACCCCCGGCCGCCCAGTACGAGGCGAGCCTCACATCCTGTTCTGACATGAAGACCAATACAGACACGCTGCAATCGACAATTTCTGCACTACCCGACTCGACGACTCGGATCTACTCCACCTCGATTCCTACACGCGACGGCCCGCGATTCGCCAACATCGTGGCTCGGCGAGTGGGGCCGAAGTGGGTCTGGTGGCTCGTTGCTGCGGTCCGCTCAGACAGGACTACCTACGCGGTCACCGTTCGAATGGCGCACACAGAAGGGAGCGCCGGGAATCCAGATGAGCTTGCCATCGACCCCGACGGAGGAGGAGCGATTGTCCTCCCAGACGACCACGAGTTCGGCGGTGTGACGGGGCTCAGCGGAGAAGAACTGGGCGACCTCATTGGCGCCAAGGGTTTATTCCCGCAGTACCCCGGACACCTTCGACTCGCCACGCAAGCGCCATCCACTGCTGGGCAGAGCGGACCGTCCGAGATGGCCGAGGACTCCGCGCCAATCCGTGCACACTTCCCGTTCGGCGCCGGCTCTTAGGCCTGAACCCTAGCCACACGGTGGGCAGGCGCTCGCGTCGGTTCGCTGTGTGGGTTCAGCCTGCTACCACAACTGGATAAGCGTCAACGACGGCGCTTTGAACTGCAGAGAGATCGCAATGGATACCTGGCTCCAACCACATCTCCGAGGCACCCGGTCACAGCAGTACCTCTTCGACCAAGCCCTCGCTGGGCTTCACGCTGACACCCGGAAACTCTTTAACCATCTGGTGTCTTGCGGGCTTCTCGCCATCACGTTCTGGACAAGGGACGAATGGACTGTGTGTCCTAGCGTTTTCGTCCGGGAGCATGGTCGAGACGCGGAGTTACAGAGCCTCGTGGATCGGGGCGTGCTCCATATGGAGATGCACAACCACGAGGCTGGCATCGCACGGCGCTTCAAAGTGGACGAGGCGTGGCTCGACGAGTTCATCGGGGCAGGGATGCTCCGAGCCGACGGCGACTGCAAGATATTCGACCTCGTGACGGCGCGCTACTCGACGAAGCGGCTCAAGTCGAGCCGTTCTGACCACAACAATGTCACCTACCCTCCCCTCGTGGTGGGCGCGATGTCGTCGATCCAACGGTCGCTGTTCAACGCCACGGAGGTGGAAGCGCACTTGGGCAGAGCGAGGGCCGTCGTTGAGCGCGCCCCGACGGAGAGCGAGAGGGATACGGCTCGTGCGCGCCTGCTCGCTGACCAGTTGACGTATGCATCCGTCCTGAATCAGGGCGCGACAGCGACGGAGGAGGGGAGTGACATCTTCGAGTACGAACCCGCATACCAGCCTCAGATTACCGGCCGGTTGTCCGAGCGGGGAGGGGGGCTTCAATCTTGCACGCGGGAGATGAAGAAGGCCGCTCGGACTGGAGTCCCCGATTTCAGGAACTACGACCTGTCGGCATCGCAGCCTCGGTTCGCCGCCGCTGAGATGGAGAAGGCCTCGCTCTCGTGTCCCGAGTTGAACCGTTACATCAGTGATTCCAAATCGAAGACGACCTATGCCCGGGAGGTGGGCGTGAGCGTGGATGTCTGGAAGCCATGCTTATACGCCGCGCTCATGGGCGCCCGGTGCCCATCCCCTCAGCAGATCTTGTTCTCGAAGGGCGCCATAGCTGAGGCGATTGAGGGAGAGGTCGGCCGAGAGAAGCTGATCGACACCTACAAGCGGTTCCTGACCGTCACCGCTGGCCTGAGAGCGGAGATTGACCGCTGGCACAACCATATTCTCGACGTGTGGGCGGAGTCCACCAAGCGGTACGTGCCGGCCCTCGACAAGCATTTCGTGACGAACGCTGTCGGAATGAAGAGGGCCATCGAGGACGCGAGTCCATCGGGAGCACGCCACGAGTTGAAGGCGAAGCTCGCCGCGTTCCTGCTGCAAGGACTCGAGGCCTCGGTCGTCCACCGGATCGCTATCGCGTCAGAGTGGTCCGATTACGAGGTAATGTCTCACGAGCACGACGGCCTCGTCGTACTCGGGGAGATCCCGAGGGACGTTGTGGAAGCTGCTGCCGACGCGGCTGGCATTCCGAGAAAGGCAGTTCTGCTGGTCGAGAAACCGTTCATATAGGCCAATTTTTCAAGCCTAATTTTATGTGTCCAATTAGTAGCCGAGTGATTGCTGCCTTCCTCTTCCTTGCCCTCCCGCTCTGGCCCCGGCGCCCCTACTCTTTCTGCGTTCCCTCTGTTCCCTTTTCTCCCCGGCTGATTGAGTAGGTAATCCTGGGTATTAAAAGGGCGACATTTCGCCCTGAGATAGTTGTCTCGCCATGAGACACGGAAAGCCTGTCTCGCGCCGAAGCACAGGCCTCAGTCGGGCTTCGGAATGACGGTGTCCCCTGTGAAGTTGGAGGGGTTCACATCCTCGGTGACACCACCATCTTTCACTTGGAACACCACGAGTTCGTAGCCCCAGCCCCATCCAGATTCCCGGTCGAGGACGTTGTACGCTGAGAACATCGACTCGTCGGTGTAGGCGAAGGACACGTAGTAGCCGACCGGCAGCGTGGCTTCGAAGGCCGGCGTCCGTCCAGCGGTGCGCGTGGTGTACACGTCCCCGCTTTGCACGTCCTGAAAGTAGACGGTTCCGGCATAGGGCTCGCCCAGTTCGCCCTTGTAGGTGCCACGTATCGTTCCTCTCGGACCGGATGGGAGCGCGTTCCGAACACGGGATGTCTCCGGTAGGTCGTCAAGGTCGATGACAGGTCCGGGAACGGAGAGGAGGTGGTGGAAGGTCTCGCCCTCCAGGACGTAGTAGTGATCGCCGTTCAGGCCTTGCTCGTTGATGTACCCCGAGAGTCTGAGGAGCCGGCTGTCTACTCGCATTTCGGCCCAGTCGTCTTCGCGGTCCGAGCAGCAGATCGAGCCGGGGAGATAAAGCGGCTTTCCGGTGTTGTAACTCACGACCGCGCCCATCAGACACTGAGCCCCACAGCCCCAGAAGCCGACCGAGTAGATGCCAGCGAAGTTGACCGGCTGCGTAGCGACCTCGCCGATCCGAGTCCTGAACATGGCATCGTCCGCGCTCAAAGGGCGGAGCGGAGTGCGCCGGGCGTTGGGTGTCTCAGTCGCCGGGTAGTCCTCGAACTTCGGGAGTTCGCCGACTCGCAGCTCAATCACTGGCTCCTTCTCTCGAATCGGCACCTCGACTTCCATAAACGTGTCCTGATGAGTCTCAGCCGTCGCGACCTCCGCACTCGATACATCTTTCGGCGGAGGATTGCTTTGAGCCTGCTGGCAGGCGGCGAGCGGCAGGGCAAGTGCGAGAAGAAGGGCGTAGTGCATCGGTCAGGATTCGTAGGTGGTCGGCCAGGGACGAGATTGAAATGCTCAGCATTCGAAGCGGATGTTCTTGCCGTTCCAGCGCGTGGCCCGCAGCCCCCCAAGGTTAGAAAAGCCGTTCCCGCCGCCACCGAAGAGCGCGACGCTCGATGTCGTACCGTCGCCACCATCGTCCTGAGAGAGCCGCACGGCGATGTAGTTCGAGCCGGGGAGTAGATCCAGATCGTAGCTCAGTTCTTCCGTTCCGAGCAGCGCGTCCTCTGCGATCATCACCCCGTTGAACACCACGTCCACGCGGTCGCCCTGCACTGCCACCGGCGCCGTGATCCGAAGCCGCACCTCTCCGGGGGCCGTGATGATCCGGTGGAAGGCATCGAACGGTGTGTTGCCCGTCCCTCCGAGATTGTCGGCCACGAAGACGGGTAGCTCCTCGATCTCCTCCGGTAGCTGGATTGCGTACGCGCTCGGTGGCGCCTTCAAACGGATCCGCTTCACCTCGTCCTCAGTGATGGAGACCGTCAGCCGCTCGAACGCGACGCCCTCGATGCCCGCAGCCGATAGCTCATAGGTACCCGCAGGCCGGACGGCGACCGCAGCGCCACTTTCCTGGACATCGGACTCGCAGCCGAATGACTGAGTCACGTTGCCGATCACCTCGCCCCCGAGCATTACCTCGATGGACTCAGACTGTCCGAGGTCGGAGTAGACGACAACCTTGCCGTTGCCCTCGCCAAGGTCTTCGGCTGTGTCGCAGGCAGGAAGAACGAGAAGAGCGATACCGACGGCGGCGAGCGTGCGAAGAGGCTGGAGCGAGAAATCCATCAGGCAAGGCGAGGAGGGCCAGAAAGTGGTAGAACAATATAAAGTGTAGATCACAGGCGGTGCCGCCGGGACGTTCTCCCGATGGAGAGCGCAGCACAGAGCCTTCGGTCCGATGACGACATCCGCTTCCTCGCGGCTATCGGGAAGGCCGTGCGTGCGCGCCGGGTCGAGCTGGGCCTGAGTCAGGAGAAGCTGGCCGAGAAGAGCGACCACCATCGCAACTTCGTCGGCGGGATCGAGCGTGGAGAGCAGAACGTGTCTGTGCTGGGTCTCCGGCGGCTCGCCGGTGCGCTCGGATGTTCAGAGCATGACCTGTTGCCGACGGCGTAGGGCGCGGACCGAAAACGAAACAGCGCGTTCGGAACGCTCGGGCAGATCGCCGTTTCGGAAGCGTCTCGAACGATCTGAGTGGATAGCGTCCCTGGCCCCTGTGTCTCTGCCCACAGGGGGTTGAGGACAGAGCCGAAGTGCGCGCTCGGGGGGCGGCTGCAATTCCAGCGATGGACTTGGGACCATAGATGTAGAGGCCACTCCACTTCGAGGCGCGGCCACCATCGACCCTCACCGTCCCATGAACCCTTCACGCCCGCCGCCCGGCGCGCCCCCTGACCGACCCGGTGACGACCGGGCACGGCACCTCGTGACGCTCCTGTCCGAGGTCGCCGTCGTCCTGATCGGCATCGTTCGCACGCTCCGCAGTTTCCGATAGCTGCTCGCTGTGTGTCTCGCTCCGGGACACGCCCCTCACCGCGCTGCCCTGGCTCTCCGCCGGGGTGGCGCTTTCTCGTTTATCCAGACCCCTAGACCCATGACCCGCACTCTCATCAACCCGCTCCGTGACACCGGCGCCCGCACCGAACACCGCGACCTCTCGCAGATCGCCTGCAACCAGATCATTGACGGCCTGCCCGTCATCAACCGCACCAAGACCGGCATCTCGCCCTTCGCGCCGATCATCAAGACGCCCAACCACTCGAAGAACTCTGGGCAGAAGACCGGCTACTCCATCGAGATCGAAGACGACGCCGCGCCCCACGGCTTCCGCCACCTCGGCAACGTCTCGGAGAAGTACCTCCTGATGACGAACGCCGAAGTCCGTGACCTCGGTCTCGAGATCGCCGAGGGCTCCGGCCTGCCGTTCTCCGAGTCCCGCGCCTTCTTCGACGGCGGCAAGTTCGCGCACGTCAT